>VCCN01003534.1:65012-78772 GCA_006491835.1 Architeuthis dux | reverse complement strand
AACATTGGGGTGCTTACTGTAAGTTATTATTGCTATTTGGTTCTAGTTTTAGTTCTAGTTCATTTCGGTCCCTTATTTCTTTAAGTCATGACTTATTAAAGAGTCCACAGAAATCTGTTCGTCTTCTTATCTGGCGAGGACTACACGAATAACATCGTATAGGGTTTTCATCAATTGTCTTAGCTGATAAGAAGAGCAGGGGTGGATTTCGGATATTTTTGTTTTGAGGTAGTTCTCCATAATCCCATTATGATGATATATGTCTTGTGCAGCTACATATATAACACTTCTTTTTCTCTCCTCCGTTTTACTTGTAGCTGCACAAGACATATATCATCATAATGGGATTATGGAGAACTACCTCAAAACCAAAAGGAGGAAACACAATGAAATGGTATTTCATCTCTGGATTATTGAAGTCTGAAGAGAAATTCCACTAACTGAAAGAAAGATTAGCCATTGCTGACCCGACGACTGTCGAAGCAGTAAACCTTCTTACCAATAAGAACTTCTTTTCAATATGGAATATTAGCTCCAGATGTTAGAGTTAATTATAAAATTAACCTTTTTATATGTCGAGCATTCTAATTAGATATTCTCAACAACATATTTCGGATTTCTTATATATGATTTGTATTTGTTATAATAAAACTTCCGTTCTACTTGTAGCTGTACGTTCAATCGTGGTTAATAATCGTAAGCGTATAGGATCATTGCTTGTTCCTGTCCTAATCTTCGCTTGTTTGATGAACCTGGGTGGAATCACTCGGATGGGAAACGCCTTCTTGGAGAAAATGGTTTTCAACAATTTAACACCAGAAAGAATCAGAATTCTCTTACGTGTGAAAAATTCAACTTCGCAAAAGAATTCCAGTCGTTTGCAAATCAGCCCTAGTCAATTGGAATTTCCATCTCATCCAAGAAAGAACGGGAAAAGTGTCAATTCCTCTGAGCCCACATCCAACGGGTTACCTTACAGCAAACACACCAATCATTCTCTTTCAGATAATAATGACACAACAATTAAAGATCGCGCTAAGAACAACCTTTTTAAATATAAAAAAAGTGAATCTTCAGTATGGACAAGATGGATGGTATTATTGAAGAATCATGAAATCAGTTCCGAGAAATATTTACTTGTGATCGTCACAACGTGGATTCCATCTGAAGAGAAGCGGTTGGTCCATGATAATGTTGCTCGACTTTGGGCTTACTGGCCGAAATTAGTACAGCCAAGAATAAAACAGTCGACCAGCCGAAGAAGTATTTGATCAATGATATCAATACTTTAATCAGGAATCGTTGGATGATCCGCCCAATTCCCAAAGTTGCCTGTGGAGATGTTCCAGTTTTGAAATTCATGATCTTGGATGCCATGAATTTGTTTCCAAAGTCACATTTCTACGGTTATGCCAACAGTGACATTCTTTTTGATTCGGGACTCATAGAAACCCTACAAGTTACCAAACGATTAGTTCCAGCCCATTTCCCGGTTCTTGTGGTTGGGCAGAGGAATAATTTGGATATGGGACGAGGAGTAAGATTCGCGAACCCCGATTCAGTGCTAAACGCTACTAAATTCAGTTCTCGTATGAGCAGATACGCTATCGATTATTTTATCACAAACAATCTCTTTCCCTGGGACAAAATCCCCGATCTTGTGGACGGGCGTATATATTACGACAATTGGATTATGTACTTTGCGATATCTCAAAATGTAAATGCCATCGACGCTACTGAAACAGTAACTGCTCTTCATCAGACGACAAGCAATGGAAACCATGCGGGGGGAAAGCGTTCTAATCCTTTCTGTAATAAATATGTCATTAAAAGGCTGGGGAAGCCTTTCCGGACAATAGATGGAAATACAGATTGCGCCCCACAAAAGCACAAACGAACCGCAAAACAGGTTATGTAGTATTGAGAACCAAAGGAAGATTCCCTTTGTACTGTCATCGCAGGCGACCGCCATTAGTTTTTTAATGGGGATAAATTGTTCTGATACTACCGCGAAACCAAAAATACGAAACGTTGGGAAAACCTAAAAAGAAAAAGATTAATACATTCCAGTTCGAAACTCTTTCAATTTGGATCGTATAGTTCCGTTCATTTAATTAATGGTTAAGGAGAAGAATGTTTTCTTTAAATGCAGTGGCGTCAGTAGTGTTGGTGTTGTGACGTAATAGTCAGTGAGGTACGGCTGCAATTAAGACCAAAATTAAAAGCCAACAGTTTTAGAGATCTTCTCACGGTCGAAAGAAAAATATTTATTTCCAAGACAGTTGGAGGTCATAGGTGATGGTTTAGGCGCCGATTTGAGCATCAACGGTATTTAGAATTTAGAATCACGTATAGTAAAAGTAGTTAAAAATACATTAACGATTTTCGGAGTTGACCACTCCAAGTTAAACATTATCGTTGATTGCCGCCAGACTGCTCCACGAGACACAAGGACTAGAAGAATTCACGGTAGGGATGTGGAGATAAGCTAGGATGATGACATGCTAGTTAGAAATGAGTAATGGATTATTAAATAAGGACATTATCTGAAAGTTAGATTAAAAAGTAAAATGGATGTTGATTAAAACCAGATGTTCGAATGCAGTGCCCCAGAGTAGGCGTAGCTAAAAAGTCACTCGAAGATTATAAAAAGGGACTAACTTGGTTTGTCAACAGAGAGAAGCAGTCAAGAGAGTCTTGACGCGGGCCTGTTACGGTCCGCGTCGGAAAATTATGATGATTTCATTAGTCTCGCTCTCTCTCTCTCTCTCTCTCTCTCTCGGCGTTCGTGATTGACAATTCTACTGGGACCAGCAGCAACTCTCTCTCTCTTCTCTCGCTTCCTCTTAAACGCAAAACAAGTCAACTCCCTGTATTGATACTTCTTGTTTCAATCGGCGTTTGATATTTCTTTCTTCTGTGCAAGATTGCACCCAACAACATTGCATGTCACTTGTTCTCCCCCAATGAACAGCACACGTTACTCAACAGACGCTATTGATTTGGTCGCCGATTCTTACGCGTCGGCGTCTCCGCGAAAACGATCGGCAAAAGCAGATGTAGCTGAGATGTCCACGGAAGGCACAGAATACACATCAGGTGCAGAAGGTACATGACTATGGTACAGTGTCACCCAGTGCGTTAACTCATGGTGTCACCCCCATTGATCTCTACCCGTACCAGACCATGCTGAATAAAACACTGAAACACTGCACAGAAATTTGATATACACTAATCTTGGTGTCACCTCCTTTGATGGTCTCACCCCCTGCGGTCTGCACTCCCCATCCTCATAGTGACGCTACTGTTTAAGTGATTGTTTTCACAATTTAAAAGTAAAATGTCTTTGTTTTTCACTTGAATCTGTCGATATTTTTTCTCTTCTTTGGATCAACGTCATACTATTATTCAGCAAATGTCCGTCTGTCCGACTGTGATCGCAAAACTCTAAAACGGCCAACTAATACGGAATGTAGTAATACCAGATCCAAAGCCAATTACACCCCCTTGCTTTGACGTCACTGGCTGCTGCTATTAATAATAATTAAGGGAAGTAGATTTTGAAAATCCCCGTCCATAAACGATTTGTGTGGGAGGGTTCAGTTTGTAATAGGATTTTATGCTAAATTGATCACTTAATCTGGCCCCAGTAGCATTCATGCTATATTTCCTGTGACATAGGCTATGTGAGGTTGACCTCGGATGTCATTTGAGATCAACCGAGTTCATTTCTATTTAATCTTCGGTTCTAAACACTGGAAATAAATAATCTTTATACAAGGATGTCCGTCAATCATTTTTCTCAGGAATGGCACAACAATTCCTTACAATAAAATTAATTCTTACCAAGGTTTCGGCGGTTTTACCTCAGATATTCACGGAAAATCATCAACAGTGTAATTAGTAACGAGACAGCCGCTCTGAAATTATATGAGCCCTTCCATTCACCTTTTCAAACGTGACAAACGAAGCTGTTGTCAGATTCTATCAACCCAACTCTTCCATTTTTCAGAGGTATCAGCCAAGTAAATTAGGTAAATTTAAAAATAAATCGATTGTTCAGCTCAATAATCTCTCTCCTCTACAAATAATACATTATCCCGCTACAGAATTGGTGAACCCAACGGTATTAGAACGCAATTTTCTGATAGAAACACGCCTAATTCTTCTTTAGCAAATATCAACTACACTCTACGAACAAATACACCTTCTCACGCAAAGAAGCTTTTAAAACACCAAATACTTGTCTCACACCATGAAACTTACTTGTCTCGAACAACATAACAGTATGCATCCATACATACAAAACACCTTTTGTTTCTTACACATCTAACATACAAAAAGACTTCCAACATTTACAGACTCAGATTCACGTAACCGGAAGACTTTACGAACGTCCCAACCAGCAGGAAACACACACTGAACACTGACCTGTGAACTAACAACTAAAGAAAAGGCAGTCACCATGTGCTTCACCATGTGCTTCACAACAGTATGCATCCATACATAAAAACAAACCTTTTGTCTCTTACACATCTAACACACAAAAAAGACTTCCAACATTTACAGACTCACATTAACGTAAACGAATTGAAAAAAAATACATCGACCACGAAAAACTGAGAAGACATCATCATGAGAAGAAAACTCGCTGCAAGAGAACAATGGAAGTAATCATCTTTTGTTTTTAATTAAGCTTAATTTTGGCACCCAGTGAGGATCGAACACATCAGTAATGAGCTACGAAACAAGTTTGCTAACCCTCACAACACGATGTGGTACCAGAGTTGCAGAAAGCGGTAACGAAATGGCCACCTAAAAAGAAGCAGAATTTGCAAGAAAAGAACCAAAGCTTGCAAGAAAAGAACCAACGTTTCCAAGAAAAGAACCAAATCTGATAAATACATAACTACAGTAAGATATTCAAATGGTTCTTCGGACGATTGAACTCCTTCTTGTTATTTGTGTTGTAAACACGACGTTTCGCCCGATCCATTCTTCGCCCTTCTTCAGGTGTACAATCCGAGTGTGATGGGTTAAACAGAAGTTGTGTTTAAAGGGGGATAACCCTTATAACACATGGCCCTGGTGTTTCTGTGTCTGTCTTGTCGGGTTTAGATTTGTTGACAAGTGGAAGCCACATCGGGTTGAAATCCGCACTTGTCTGGCTAATGCATTTAGTCGACATTTTGATGTGAGCTGCCTCTTTCTCTTTGATTTTTCTCTGCTTCCAACATCGTTCTCTGTCAATAATCTGGTCTTCCTCCCAGAGAGGAAGATGCTCGCCGTTCTCTCTCCAGATGTGGTCGGCCATAGCAGATTCATCACCACTCTCGTCTTAAGCTAGACACCTCACGCTCTCTCACATAACATGCGTCACGTGACAGGAAACGTCCTAGAGTAATTTTTGCAAATTTAAAGCGAAATTATCATTCTTTTCAAATATTTTTCGCATTTTATCGCCTTTTTAAATTCAATTAGTGAAATTAAAGAAAAGTACCAGATTTTCACTATTTTTTCAAACAAAAGAACCAGATCCCATAAAAAGAACCAGATCTGGTACGAAAAGAACCAACTTCGGCATCCCTGCGTGGCAATCGACATCTGTGAATCAGTGTTGCCAACTCAAAAAAATATTTTTGCGCTAGTTTGACTGCCGAAAAAGCGCTTGATTTTTTTAAATAGCCAAAAATGACCCAAAACCACCAAAAAGACGCTAAAAATGGTCGGAAATAACCCGAAAATGGCCAAAATGTTTTAGGCGAAAACGCGTTAATTCAGCGCTTTTTGGCAACACTGCTGTGAATGCGGGCGTTTAGGCAAGATTGTATTTCCTGATAAGCGACAATCAATTCGAGATATTTGTCAGTTAAATCACAAGCAAAATCTGAGGATTCCACCACGTTAGAAAGGTGTTTGTTTACTGCGTATAAGAGAACGGTTATTGCTCCAGGCGAAAGGTCACTGCGTAATAAGAGATGAGTCGTTGCGCCAGGCGACAGGTGGTTGTTCGCTGCCTATGAGAGAAGAGTATTTGCTCCAGGCGAACACAGATTTTATAAAACGTGTCAAATTCTTACGCATCTTATGAAAGGTGAGAATGTATATATCCACCCCAAAATGCAATCACTTCCTCCGTAGCACATCGCACAAAAATTCATAGAAATTCATTGAGAACTTTTGGAGATATCGTGTGGACAGTCATGAGCGTAAACATAAATGTATGGAAAAACACGGAAAAATATCTCTCAATCGGATTATCTCAATTCCTGGATCCGTCCCAAATTGTTAACCACCTCTTCTTTACCCATTGTTCACCTTTCCACAAAATGTCATTGAAATTCATTGAGAAATTTCGGAGATATCGTGTGGACAGTCAGACGGAAGGACAGCTTTTTAATGTCCGTCATTGCACATAGACCGTCCCCAAGAATTGCCAGACCGCTCGATCGTGGGCGTCGCGGCGCCAATATATTCTGAACCTGTCTAAATCGTCACGCCATCTTATCTTGTGCCGGCCACAATTTCGCATAAGATCTCTTGCGATCCATGTTGTCTGACATTCTTGCAATATGGCTTATCCATTGCCATTTGACTTTTCTAATGGATTCTATGATATCTCTGACAGATGTTCTTTCTCTGATATACTGTGCTGTCTTGTGATCTCTCCGTGTGATGTCAACGCTGTATACTTTACACGTTGGTCAATGTGCCACATGTATGAGAATAAACAGATGCACTTACACGTACAAAATAATTCATCATGTAGCAATGTATATCGACAATTGGTGATATTTCACCAGCACTGCAACGTAGCTGACAGATGAGATACACAGCATTAATCAGTTACATCTTATTGAGGCTCAGCAACGACATCATATATTTTAAAATAATTGCTGGCACAATTGTGCTATGTTATAATGTACCCCATTTTTAGGAACGAATCTAGAGCATTTCAGTGTCCTTTCAGTGTCATTTCAGTCTCATTTCAGTGTCAGTTCACCCTCATGTCATTCACTCGCAATTTAATTTCCTTATTATGATCGTACGGCCAAACCGCATTAAATACAGCGGGTTCTCGTACGATCACCGAGGTTAAGTGACGTCGTAATTATGAAAAAGTACACAACTGCGCAACGAACTAAAATAAGAATTGTCCGTGCATAGGTTAATTAAATCTCCCTTATTTATATAGATAGGGGTCTGGTGGAGGCAAGTACCACAGAGGCCGGAGAAATTGGGGTTAGCATTTTCAAATAGGTATACATGTGGGTATTCAGAAATGCAATGGTAAAGGGGCATCTGCGGGTGCGTTTGACGAGGGCGGGGGTTATCCCAGGCATGTCATACTATTAGGTAAAATAGACCTGGGGCCAAACAGGACCCCCTGCGCATCCACCACCCCCAGGACTCTATAAATAGGGTACCAACATATTCCTTAGGATGTTAGCTCAGTCGGTAGAGCAGTACCTGCGTATAAGGTAGCTTCCAAGGTGTACAAGTGTCCGATCCACGCACCGAGTTCGCTTCTTTATTCACATTTACGATTTAGGACGCTCGTTTAGCAGTCGTTCACACCCGCGCCGGGCAAATATACCGTTCTCAACTAATAAATGTCATTATAACTATCATATTCTGTCGGATATAAAACTAATCATCATTTGATTTCATATATATATAATAATAATATTTGAGCCTTTTGTTTGTTTGTCCCTACCTCTTCCGCGCCAAACCTACAAGAACTATCGACCTAATATTTGGCATGTGACGTTGGCCTGGGCAGTAATTCGAGGTTAATGGAGGTCATTTCTATTTAATCTTCGGTTCTAAACATTGGAAACAAATAATGTGTATACCAGGATTTTCGTCAATCATTTTTCTCATGAGTCGTTGTCAGATTATATCACCACTTATCTTCCATTTTTCAAACGTATCAGCCAAATAAATAGGTCATTTAAAAAAGAAAAATCGAAAGTACATAATTACAGTCGGCCCTCAAATTACGCTGGTTTCTATTTCGCGGGTTTGATTATTATTAACGAGTCCAACAGATAGGGGGAAGAGAAAAAGAATTATACACCTCGCTCGACTATGCACTAACCGACCCAATCTCGTCTCTCTTATAACTGCCCACAGGATCAAAGGCTATCCGCCGCCACCAGCCCGCCCACGAGCCACACTAAGCCGATCGTCGGAGACAAGCAGGCAAAAAGCAGGAAACGCACAAAAGGTACCCTACCGCAACGTCTCTCTGCGCTCATAGCCCTCGAACTTGCGAGGCTAAACCTAGACATCGCCGCAATCAGCGAGGTACGCTTCCCAGGCTAAGGCAGCCTGAAGGAGAGTACCGCAGGCTACACACTATATTGGTTCGGGAAGCCAAACACCGAGAAAAGACTCTCTGGTGTGGGCTTTATGGTTAAGAACACAGTCAACTCAAGACTCGCCAACCTACCCATCGGCTACTCCGATCGGATCATCACGCTGCGCGTCCCGTTGATCAAGCAGCGGCATGTCACGCTCTTTAGCGTATATGCTCCGACTTTTCAGGCGGACCCTGCGGAGTCAACGTAATTCTACACAGATCTGCGGGGTCTCTTGCTCACCACTCCGGCAACTGACAAAGTCATTCTCCTATATATATATCGTTGGAAAGAGACTTTCCTCGGCTTTCCAACGGTGTACGTTGTCAATTTGTATCTAGTGGGCTTAAAAGGTTACAGCTCAAAACGTGAAGCTAAGTATTCAGAAGTTTACGAAGAAAACTTCAAGTACTCTGTCCAAAGTCTATGGATCCTAGAATTAATTTTTGATTAAAGTATACACCGTTGAAAAGCGGATAAACTGTTCTGACACTACCGCGAAACCAAAAATACGAAACACTGAGAAAACCTAAAAATAAATTCCAGTTTGAATCTCTTTCAATTTGGATTGTATAGTTCCGTTCATTTAATTATTGGTTAAGGAGAAGAATGTTTTCTTTAAATGCAGTGGCGTCAGTAGTGTTGGTGTTGTTACGTAATGGTCAGTGAGGTACGGCTGTAATTAAGACCAAAATTAAAAGCCAAATGTTTTAGAGATCTTCTCATGGTCGAAAGAGAAAGATTTCTTTCCAAGACAGCTGGAGATCATAGGTGAAGGTTTAGGCGCCGATTTTAGCCACAACGGAATTTAGAAGTTAAAATCACGTAAAACTAGTTAAAAATACATTAATGATTTTCGGTGTTGACCACTCCAAATTACAAATTATCGTTGATTGCCACCAGACTGCGCCACGAGAAAAAAGGACTACCAAAATTCACGGTAGGGATAAGGTAGGATGATGATATACTAGTTAGAAATGAATACATGTACAATAGTCATGTACCTTCTGCACCTGCTGTGCATTCTGTGGACATCTCAGGTGCATCTGCTGTTTTCCGATCGTTTTCGCGGAGACGCCAACGTATTGGAATCGGTGACCAAATCATCAGCGCCTGTTGAGTAACGTGAGTAACGTGTGCTGTTCATTGGGGGGGAACAAATGACATGCAATGTTGTTGGGTGAAATCTTGCACAGAAGAAAGACATGTCAAACGCCGATTGAAACATGAAGAAACCTTTTACTCACACAAAACATATTATCGATACAGTTGTAATCAATACAGGGAGTTGATTTGTTTTGCGTTTAAGAGGAAGCGAGAGAAAGACAAAGAACTGCTGCTGGTCCCAGTACAATTGTCAATCACGAACGCAGAGAGAGAGAGAGAGAGAGAGAGAGAGAGAGAGAGAGTCTAATGAAATCATCATACAAACAACAAAATTGTCTTGCAAAATAGTTCTCTATTGAATTTTAACATTATTCGTTACAAGATTGTTACATTAGTAACTGAGCGGATGCCTTTTTTGCTTCTATCC
The DNA here is from genome assembly GCA_006491835.1 of Architeuthis dux. Lineage (NCBI taxonomy): Eukaryota > Metazoa > Mollusca > Cephalopoda > Oegopsida > Architeuthidae > Architeuthis > Architeuthis dux. Next base: position 68,875 of record VCCN01003534.1, on the reverse strand, counting down.
TTATTTTCTCTTTGATAATAATTAAATGTACTTCATTCTCAAAGTTGTTGATATAGGTTCATAACTACTGATTATCACACTACTATAGCTAGAAGAGAGGAAACTGTGACACAATCAGGGACTAGAAACACACCAGGAGCAACGAAAACAACAGCTTATACAGAGCTGAACAGAAATTTCATATACACTAATTCTGGTGTCACTCCCTTTGACGATGTCACCCGGTGCGGTCTGCACTCTTCATATCCCCATAGAAACGCCACTGTTTAAGTGATTGTTTTCACAATTTAAAAGTAAAATGTCTTTGTTTTGTTTTCACTTGAATCTGGCGATAGATTTTCTCTTCTTTGGATCAACGTCATACTATAATTCAGCTAATGTCCGTCTGTCCGTCTGTGATCGCAAAACTCTAAAACGGCCAAAGCTATGAACACTGTTATATATACAACTACTACAGAATGTAGTAATACCAGATCCAAAGCCAATTACGTCATCTTGCTTTGATATCACTGGCTGCTTCTATTAATAGTAATTAAGGGAAATAGTTTTTGAACATTCCCGTCCAGAAACAATTTGGGTGGGAGGGTTCAGTTTGCAATACAGTTTTATGTTAAATTGATCAATTAATCTGTGCTCAGTAGCATTCATGCTTTATTTCCTGTGACATAGGCTATGTGAGGTTGACCTCGGATGTCATAAGAGATCAACAGAGGTCATTTCTATTTAATCTTCGGTTCTAAACATTGGAAACAAATAATCTTTAAACATTTTTCTCACAAATGCCACAACCATTCCTTGCAATAAAATTAATTTTTACCAAGGTTTCGGAGGTTTTACCTCACATATTCACGGAAAATCATCAACTGTGTAATTGGTAATGAGACAGCCGCTGTCAAATTCTATGAGCCCTTCCATTCACTTTTTCAAACGTAACAAACGAAGCCGTTGTCAGATTCTACCAACTCCTCTCTTCCATTTTTCAAACGTATCCTCTACAAATAATACATTATCCCGCTACAGAATTGGTGAACCCGACGGGATTAGAACGCAATTTTCTGATAGAAACACGCATACTTTTTCTTTTGCAAATATCAACTACACGAATCGCACTCGACGAACAAATACACCTTCTCACCCAAAGAAGCTTTTAAAACACCAAATACTTGTCTCACATCACGAAACTTGCTTGTCTCGAACAACATAACAGTATGCATACATACATACAAAACACCTTTTGTTTCTTACACATCTAACATACAAAAAGACTTCCAACATTTACAGACTCAGATTCACGTAACCGGAAGACTTTACGAACGTCCCAACCAGCAGGAAACACACTGAACACTGACCTGTGAACTAAAAACTAAAGAAAAGGCAGTCACCATGTGCTTCACCAAATCGACTTCGATCACCACTGATAACTCAAACGAAAATCACCCGTACATAACATCGGACTTCAAATTGACACACACTCATGTGTGCACACACGTCAACACACCGATACGAACGGAAATCTTTACGCATCAACTTCACAATGCCCTTCAAATGAAACAAAAGTTTTCTAATAATATATATGCGCACATATACAGCTACCAAAACTGATCATATCTTTCAGCATCATCATCACATCGAACTTCGCAACTCACAGGAATTCCAACCAACTGAACAACAAGCATCTCTAAAAATCGTTCAGTTCACACGATAAGATATGGATGTTCAAATTCGGCTTTTCAACTCATTGAATCCAGAGGAGAGGCTGTTGTTGATTTCTCACCTCCAAACTTTCACACCATATTATGACTTTCCATATATCTCTCAGTTGAGAACCCTTTTCCTACACTTTTAGGAACAACAGGCTCCACAGGATTCCCGACTAAAGCTACCAAGATAAGATCAGACATCAATCATCGAGCTGTCAACACTAGACTCCAGGATTTTCTACCCAATCAGAGAACAGCATTTCGTGATATAAGGAAATAATTTCACACCATCTTCAGAACAGCATGGACACTTGATCTCCACGACCTGTCGGAGAAACTGCTGATTTTCACACACACACATACACTCCAACACGGCCGCGCAAACCCCACACCAATATGAGGCAAGTACTCAAGTATCTAAAAAAACGCACACATATACCTCTTATACCTTTTCTCACCATACAAACATACAATTCTACTTCTTAGAACTATCTTCTGAATCTGAAGTAGGAACCTTTCTCAAAATTTAACACATTTTCCTTCGTAATTTTTATGAATAATAAATATTCTTTAATATATATTTTGCGTTTTCGTATATTCATTCATGCTTGTTGTATTTGTATCTATTCGTCCGTATATCAATTTCAGCATTCCCTTCTTTAACCATATCACCAAACCATTATTGTCAGGCCACAATTGTATATCATGTGTCCAGCCATTTCATCTCACTGACCACTGTTCCCTCTTCTACCGACACGCTAAGGTTAACCTATTATATTTAGTTTTAACTGTGAAAGCCGAAAAACGTAATAATAATTTATTCCTGAATAACTTTCAATCACACCCACGTTACATTTGGAAAAGTGTCAGATTTGAAAAAAAACAAACAAATTCTTTTAGGTTTGGGGTGGGGTGGTTGGGGTGTTTCTATTAACGATGTTGTTATAATGCTTAATTGTACCCTTACTTTCCGCCCACAGCACGACCAATCGAATCATTATTCCAAAACACAAAGCTGTATCTGAACATAATTACAAATACAAAGTACCGCACTCCCCCACATGAAAAAAATGTTTCTTCCCAATGGAAGTAAATGGGGTACTTCAAAGCCTCACTTTCGTATGAAGGACGGTCGGGTGAAGAACAGAAGTTAAGGGTTTCAGTTTAGCTTTATTGTTACATCATACATATATTGGAAGCACAAAACATGTTAACTGATCTAAATAGGGAAAGTAAAAAAGTAGGCTTAAAGATGAAAAAACAAGGACAAAAGTAATGTTCAACGATAAAGTCCCCCAAAAGATAATAAAGATAAAAGGAAAGACTCTAGAAGAGGTTGATGAATACATCTACCTAGGACAGGTAATAAAGCTAGAGAAAGACCATGTAACGACGCATAACGATAGGTTGGAAAGCATTTGGTATTCATTTTTACTTTCCCTATTTAGATCACACAACATGTTTTGTAATTTTTCGGATGCTTCCAAAGCCATGGAAATGTCATCGGCGAATCTTAAGTGGCTTAAGTATTTTCCATCTATGTTGAAAATGAGGGACCGACTTGCATCATACCGTGGGCCAACTTACCATGACATTGTGTCAGAATATCAGCTATGAGCCAAACTGTGAGTTATGTTACAAGAGGTTTGCCATTTATTGATATCACTAAGTTAAGTAAGACACTGACGCTCAGTTTGAACCATGAGTGGTTCCTCTAACTCTATTACAATATTCTCCACACCATTTTGAGTGCAACAGAGGGGCAACTAGCCCCGATCGCCCTATGGTATTTTTGTAAAATTATTAAGATTGTTTGTTCATATACTTATGGCCAGTATTTTCTATAGCGGACTACTCATAAGCATTTGAACAAGCAGAACATCTGTGATTTATTGCCTGTGATTGCTGGGGTAATTATGGATATGAACAGAGGAGGGTCCAAATTAACTTACTAGTTTAGTAACTCTTCCATATAGCAATGTGAGTTTGCCTTTTAAATCTAATCCATGGTCGAATCTGAACAATAGTTTAGAAGGATAGAAAAAGAAACTGTTCATTTTGATTTAATAATTTAATTGAAAACATTTTTCACAAATCTTGCATTCAAAACCACACAACGAAACTAAATGCATGCCTTGTTATGTTGATTGCAATATAATTTGG
>VCCN01003533.1:192289-203284 GCA_006491835.1 Architeuthis dux | reverse complement strand
ACTGCTAAACGAGCGGCCTAAATCATAAACGTGAATAAAGAACTCCCTGCTGGGATCGGACCCGCGTCCACCTTGGAATCTACCTTATACGCGGGTACTGTTCTACCGACTGAGCTAACGAAGGACTCATGGTGGGCAGGAATCTTTTAATCCTACACTTTGTTGGCTTCTCTATTCTCACGTTCGTATTTTAGGCACGAATATATTATCGCTTTCGATATCGACAGTATGAAATCAAATGATGGATAATTTTATATCCGACAGAATATGATAATTATAATGACATTTATTAATTGAGAGCCTATATTTGTCCGGTGCCGGTGTGAGCGACCCCTAAACGGGCGGACTAAATCGTAAATGTGAATAAAGAAACGCACGGATGATAAATGTAATTATAATTATCATATATATACGTACACTTTCATACTATTCTTCCGTTACTTTTGTCAATTTGTCCCTATTTTTGTTAATTTGTATCCTTTAGTGCAAGCATATGTTGCTTACCAGTATTGTCTGCGTGTTTTAGACTATTCCCCTTTCTGATTGCCTCTACTATCCTTTTCATGTTTCTCTTTCTTTTTTCATTTCTGGTTCTTTTATTTATTAATTTGTTAAGTTCTGCTTTTTTGTTTTCGTCTTTAGTTTGTATCTTCATATTTCTCCCATGTTTGATTAGTTTTAATGTTGATTTAGAGTATTTACCTGTGTTATTGTTTACGTCTTTATTGCCTAACCATTTCTACTGCTTCCATAGTTATATTTGTCAGGCTATTACTCTTTTCTTCTATGTCACTGTCGTTATTCTACAAGGCCTGACATCTGTTTTCTATCGCTACTCTAAAGTTGGTAATATTCTCTATCTCTATCTTATTGGGACATTTCTTCTTCCTACGAATCATTTTATTCCTTTCAGTTTTAAAGTTAAATTTAGTTCTGCACGCTACCATTCTATGATCGCTTCCTATGTCTACTTTGATTATAACGGTAACGTCTTTAATCTTATCGATACTAGTATGTCACCTCACTCATTTCTCAGGCCTATTCCATATTTTCCCACGCTAGATTCCCCGGCCTTTCCTTGACCTACCTTAGCATTAAAGTCTCCCATGACTATTGTGTAGTTTTCTACTAATCCAGTATCTTACTGATGTCGTCATAAAACTCTTCAATTTCTTGTTCAGAGCTTGTTGAAATTGGCGCATAAACCAGGATTACCTTTAGTGTGTATCTTTTGCTAAGTCTAACCACTAGGCTATATACATCTATGTACACATATATGTATATGTACACATATATGTATATGTACACATACATATATACATATACACACATATATATATACATATATACACATATATATACACACACATATATTCACATATATACACATATATACATATATACACACATATATTCACATATATACACACATATATATACACATGCATATATACATATATATATATATATATATATATATATATAACAGATACACACACATTCAACTAACAGCAACAAAAGAGCATCCTTTAGAAAAATAACCCAAAAGTAAGGATAGCTAATCATTTTTCAAAAAGAACAAGTTTGCCAGGCGTATTATCATTAAAATAAACGCACACACACAGGAGTTTAAAAATAAACAGCATTTCACAAGCAGACTTAAAAGACATCTGTTCCAGACTCAAATATTTAAAAGAATTAAAGGCAAAAAGAGCATTTGTTTGCTGCTATCAGAATAATCTTGGATATAAAAAGACCAGATAAAGGAAAAAACTGAGAGTATAATGATATATGTTGAAAATAGCTATGTTTATTACAAAACTGGAGATACAGTTAATGTCAAATTCTCTATATAAAAAGATGCTGCCTTAACCACTTCACTGCAATAGATTGTTCTTACTTAGATGCAGTCCTGATTGCTACTGCTTTCCTACTGCATTAAAGATATAGTTTATGCTTATCCCAATGCTGTATTCAAGTGAGAGGGATGATTTATTTGTCTTTTGGGGTGTTTCACCTTTGTCCAATAATATATTTCAGGCCTGCTCACATTGGAATCATTTTGATGGAGGATGACAGCAATCCTGGCCTCATGTTTCAATCAAGACAAGATGCGGCACTTCTAGTCCTGGTGCTGCAATAGAGCACCGTAGGGTGAGTTGACTACTGAAACCAATTGAACATGCTAGAGGGACCTTCAGTGAATAAGAATATCTTGGGTATTGTTAGCGCCATTTTTTTCATAATGGCGGATTTTTGCTGTGGTGTCCTAGTCAGTAAAATATCATCAAATATTAGATAATATAGTGATTATTTTGTAACTACATTTATTGATAATACAAATTTAGTTATCAATAAATAGTTATGCTTACATGCTTATGAATATAATTAGAACAAGCTGGGCTGCTCCAGGGTCAAATTCCACTCCTACTTCTATTCCGACTGAAGATAATTACTATAACTCTTGTATTATATATATAATAAACTCGTAAATGTATAAGTCGCGTCAGTTTACCTCATTTGGTAAGACAGCCGCCTAGCAATCATTTGGTTGTAATTTCAAATCACGGTAGGGAAATGTTAATTGTATATATCAGTTTGGTTTAACTTGACGTAATAGACACACAGTGAAGAGTTTACTCCCCTGAATTGGGTGTAGTTAGTTCTTGTTGTTCGGGGGACTGAACTGGAGTTTGACAAAATGTTTAACTCCTTCAAGAAGAGATCTTGCGTGTCATTGCCATAAATGAGCCCAACATTATTTTGCAGTTTTAGCCAAGCAGAATATTCATATTTTTCATGAATCCCTACACAGACGAATAATGCTGACAACGTTTTTATCGTAAGACATTTCTAACACACAAATTTGCAGTTCAGTTTTTTTATGAAATTAGCAGTTTATTCAAGTACAAATGGAAGTTAAGGGTTATAAAAACAGGAAAAAAACAATACTCACTGTTCCAGCAAATAAGGCACACATACTGATTACAAAGAGGATATTATAGACAGCAGAGCCCACTACAGTTCCCAGGCCAATGTCATTCTAGAAAAACAAAAGGTTAATCAAGTTTTAAAATAAAATACAGTACCTCATATCTTCTATTATATAAAACAACTAGCTCTGTTTGTCACTGTGTCCCCCCTTTATCATTGGCGCAGCTCAACCAAATTTGGCATGCATACTCAATGGTACTACGGGAATGTTTTAATGTAAAAGGTTTTTAGAGGGGATTTCTATTTACAATCTAACTATAATGCTAAACAGGGATGCCAGATCATAATTTGGTCCCAGTTCCACATTTTGAAATAAATTTTCCAAAATTAACCACCCCGCCAAAAGAAAAACCCAACAGTGTTCTCCCGAAGGATTCTTCTATTGTTTTATGCTCCTAAGTATCATGCGGAGATCTCAAATATAATATTTGGGGTCGATCCAGTCATAGTTACCTGCCCAGTGTCGTAGCCATCTGTCCCAAAATTCATAACTTGGATCGATGAATTTTTTACAGCTACCTCTCCTGCATCGGAACTATATGTCCACACAATATCTTCAGAAGTTCTCAATGAATTCCAATAAAGTCTTCTGGTCGGTTGAGGAAGAATTGGTTACATTTTGGGGCAGATCCCGGAATCGTTTTTCTATTGAGAGATATCTTTTCGTTTTTTCCCCATACATTTATGTTTTCATTTATGTTTGTCTATCCAATATCTCCAAAAGTTTTCAATGAATTCCAATGATATTTTGTCGTAGGGTAGGCCATGGATTAAAGAAATATTGATTTAATTGTGGAGCATTTCCAGGAATTTTAACTGTTAGCCCCTTAACTATTTGTTAAATGAATTTCATTTAGTTTTTTAGTGTCAATAGGGTTGGCAGAGATATGTGCTCTGAGTGCTTTTTAGTTTTTACTGCATTTACAAAAAATAGTCAGAAAAATATATTAAATATATTGTATTACTTGAAAATAAATCTTAACATTAAATAGCCAAGCGCATTTTTGGTTTTACCACCAAAAAATTGCAACAAAAGGTTTCTCGACGGTTTTTATGTAGTATCTGGTGTGCTAAATGACATACCTGTAATGTTCTTATTGTGTTTATGCGTCTTCGTTATTTCTATCTGTAGTAGCTGTGTTAGATTAGAATGCGTTTTGATTCGTAATCGTGTTTAAGCGTGTTAAGAAAGGATAAACAAAAGAACACATGTTGATAAGAGCTATACTCGAGCTGAAACTGCGCCTTCCCTGTTCCTACTTCCGGTCCCGCTTCTGGGACCGGAAACGGAATAGGGATTGCTGGGAGCTTGCTTAGGCATGTTTATTTATTTAACATAACATACATGTGTATAAACATTATAATACCAAAACCCTATTAGTCTGACCACTGGAAAGGTGTTCTTTTCAAGATGGCGTCCAAATCCTTAAAATGCATTAATATGCATTATTTATCCTAGACAGGTTTTCCTAACTGTCTTCTGTAGTATCACGTGTGCACAATAATATATTACGGTTCTACCACAGTTTGACCATGGGAAAGGTGTGATTTTCAAGATGGCGTCCAGAATCCTTAAAATGCCCACTTATTCGAGTGCATTTATGGTTTGACACATCGAAATTTCTACAAAAGGTTTCTCAACGGTTTTTTGTAGTATCAGGTGTGCTTAATAACATACTAAAAGTCTACCAACGTCTACCAAAGTCTGACTACTGGAAAAGTGTAATTCTCAAGATGGCGCCCAAGATGGCCGCCAAATCCTTAAACTTTTAGTATGTTATTAAGCCAACCTGATACCACAAAACCGTTAAGAAACCTTTTGTTGCAATTTAATAGTGGCAAGTTGTATTTTTTCATAAATGCACTCGACTAAAAAGTAATCCATATAAAGATATTTTGTAAACTAGCTGAGCTTGGGTATGCAGTTGAACAATCAACTGCACGTCTACTGAATTACAGATAATCTAAATAACAGTTTCTGACAACTAGACACAACCAAACGCATCTAGATTTAGATGAAACACATCTAAATTGGCAGCACTAACCTAACTGCTTTTGTGACCTGTGTACAAAATTGTGAGTAAAATAAAGATCGGTCGTTTAAAATTTTCTCATAATCCAAAAATAACCTCAGATTCACCCCTTAATCCCAAACAAAATTTCGAATCCGTAAAAGGAAGAGAAATTCACATCCGCAGGGGTTCATCATTATAGTTACATTGTAAAATTTTTAAAATAAAAACGGTCTCACAACTGAAACATCAGATTAAAAGGGAAAAAACTTTTTAATTTTCTTGGTCGGAGTTTGAACTCGGTCCGCCAATTCTGTTTTCTGTGACTCTAACCACTGTACCATTATCGCAACCAAAGATTGTTTTAATAGAAATAAATTAATGCTTAAATAGGAACTTACAAATTAGTGTGGGGAAAGTAGTTTTGGCCCTAAATTGACCTGTAGGGACCTCGCAGGTCAGCGCCACATATCCTATGTTAATCCTGGGGCCAAATTACCGTGTATGCATCAATGGACCATGGGGAATGCTTTTAAGGGTTTTAGAAGGAGATTTCTATTTACAATGTAACTATAATGCTAAGATAAACCCTTACTTTACGTTCAATATACATTAGCTGGAAACCGACTGATATGGCGGGTTTCAGCTAATTAACCAATACATAAGTATATAAAAACTGTATGGGAAGCAAATAATTCAGAATAGACACACAATGTTTAAATTCATGAAATTTTAATACTTTGATTATATTATTGAGACTATTCGAGTGACAAGGAAAAATGCAACAATCAAGAAATGTGACAGGGACCTACAAGCTTGAAGGACAAACAGTCATTCACAGAAACACAGTTCACCTATTCCTATTGATCTCCATCAGCTATTGACAATAAAATCATGGACAACCTCATTGTGAAATTCTCTGTCACACACAAAATAGTCATAACAAGCTTCCTTCAATTTAATGAGCAGCTGGAGAATTATCAGGTGTGGAAATGCAGCATTAAACATGATCCCTCCTCCACATCAGCTGTTGATGACAGCCCCATGAAGAGCCACGCACTGATGTGAGAATATGTCAAAGGCTTCTTCAGAGGTATTCTTGGAATTGATGACTAGCTGGAGAACTATGAGGTTTACAGTCTACAATTTAGATTTAAGCTGCAGTGAAGAGATGGACTTTTGGCTGGATAATGTCATAGATGCAAGCAAATTGAACTAAAGTCATGCATGCCAAATGAGCAGTAAGAGGACTTCGCATGGTTTGGATTAGAATGGATGAGTGTTATGATACCGGAAGGGTGGAGAACGTTTTTATAAAGCAAATAGAGAACTTCCTCAAAATCATCAGAAATGAGTATCCTAAACACAGAGAACTGACAGATCTCTCAAGACAGAAGACAACCAACAAAAACAGAAAGCACAGACACATCAGTCAACAGAACAGAGATGAATGCAGCACCTTTGATGAATAGATTGGTGAAGGCTGGACAGATTGACAAACGATCCACAAAGGACGTCACGGACTGCCAGAAAATTGTGGCTTGTGAAGAAAACCATTGGAATAATGAGATGAGTTTTTTAAGAAGTGTAGTTTGTTTTAATTGCTGTGACAAACTCACAGAGAGAGGAAAACTGCATTTGTGGACAAATGCGCTGAATGCAGAAAAAAGGAGCAAATCTCTTCTCTTCATTAAAGACTGCCATCTTGGATGAAAAAAGCCGAACCCTTACCAGGCCATAGTAAGGAAGAAAGATCCATTCCCTATCTAAATATAACCGGTCAATGTATATAAGTATGTTAACGTGGGCTTGCAAACAAAGAGAGTTTACCCCACTGACAACTACTTGCAAGAGTCTACCCCACTGACCACTGGAAACCTGTCATTCTTGGCATTCAATACAACAGATCACAGCCCAGTTAAGATTTCCTCACGGTCTTCATAACTGTGGCTTCTATGCTTTATATTTTCTCAAAGCTTGATCTGGAGTGTTGGAAGTTACTGGGAGAAAAGCTCTCGATGATAGAACACAGAGAGATACCCACTCACTGCTTGCTAATACCTCCACTTAAATTAATCTGATCTCAGAACTAGAACCCCTAAATCTGATCATCCTACGTCTGGGTAGAAATGCAAGCAAACAAAAACCTTAACCTTGGACGGGCAATTCTTTGTAACATTCATTTGGGAGTTGTTCACAGATGCATTTGACACCAACATCAAAGAATGAAGACATCCAACCACCATCCCTGCCCTAACATATTCCAAATGAAGATGAGCTACAACTATGCATTATTTTCCCTTTGATATGTCAACAGACAAATGAAGACAAAATGGATCTAATATCCTTAGACGCTGAAGATTCTTGGGTTCACAAATCTGATTAGCTCTTCAAACCAAAGGCAATAACTCTTCCAAATCGAAAGATATTTTGAGTGAAACAGATGGGAACACAAATGATTGAGCAATGTTCACATCAAATATGAAATCTTCATCAGATGAATACAGAAAACACCAAAATAGGATCAATGTATCATGAAATTGCAGAACGTTAGTGTTCAATGAACCCCACTTAAAAGCATCTGTCATGTGTGAATGTTACAAGATGATGATTCATTCAACGAATGAAGGCTGTCAGTGTCCAGTGAGAAAACATCAAAAGCGGTGACTCATGATTGAAATTTCTAAGATTGCAGACAAAGTGAACAAGAGAACAAATCCAAAGAAAAGGAACCAAGAACAACGTTGATGAAAAGCTAAGTGTTAGGTTCGTTGATAAAAAGCTAAGTCTTAGGTTCTTGGTAAGTTTGGTTACATATATTCATCTGTCATCATTTGATATGGAAACTGTATGTCTGGCTGTTTTGGTAGCAGATAAGGTAAAAACTTCTCAAAAAAAGAGAAAAACATATTTTTAGACATTTGGAAAATGGTAAAAAATAAACAAAAATAACTGGGGAAAATGATCAGATGAAATTGAAACCTTATTCAATAATAAGTGTTTGTGAAAAGCTCTGAATCTTAACAGATAGCAACCGATCCTATGTTTATAGATATCAACATATTCCTGGATGGCATGCCTTTAAAAAGACCACACAGATATGGAACATTAGATCTAAGGAAAATTCTCAATTTTGCATTGAGAAAATTTCCTTAGATCTAATGCTCCAGAGTATCAAATCTAATTTAAAAATTACAGAAACAAGCAGAAGTAAACACCAAATTAGCACCAACAGAGCACCTTAGAAAACTAGCATGCCAAAGAAAATTATAAATCACCATGTAGTGGAATGGGGATAACTTGTTCTCTATAGGAATTGTGTCCCTTACATCGGGGCACGGGCGCGCCAAAGAAAAGGGACGAGAAAAACGTACGACCGTTACCCCGCGGTAACCACGACAGGTGTGTGTCTTAAAGTTTTCACGCCGTGACAAACTGGCGTAGCCCGATAGGAGAAGACCCCAACAAAAAACCTCACGAGTCGGGTCAAAAAAAAAAAAAAAGGAGGTAATCTTCGCTAGACGAAGAGGTACTGCAGAAGACGACTAGGAGAGAACAAGTAACAGCAAGTCAAATTTGGAAAATGGACAAATTTCAGCAACTTGGATGGAGTAAACGAGGAGTTTCGAAGAAGCCATTTGGCTTACGGCAAGGTGACTCAGATGTACATGAGGGAAAACAGAAGGAAGACGAAGACAGGAGAGAGAGAGTGGGTATAGAGACAGGGCTCAAGAATTGGAGATAGAAAGAGTGCTTGCCCAGAATTCTCCAAGAAATCCCGGGAAGGCAGTGATGAACAACCCACTCCCCCTGTACCATAGACGCTTTTCTGATGCGGTTTGAGAAGCATGCTGCGAGTAATCACTGGCACTAGGATACATGGGCGTCTAATCTAAGCCTGGCGCTAACCGCAAAAGCGTTGGAGGTGTACGCACACCTGTCCCCCGAACAATCCCTGGACTTTGAGACGGTGAAGGAAGCCCTGTTGAGAGCCTTTGACCTGATCGCAGGGGCTTTCCGTAAGAGGTTTAGGGCAGGAAGACCCGAGGAGACACGAGAGGAAGGACCCTAGCCCCGAGGAGGATGAAGGGGGGGGGCAACAGCCACAACCACTCTGCGAGACTTGAATGTACCAGCAAGGACGGACAAGCAGAGGTGAACCACTACGGACAGGCCGGACACCTTCAGGCGAACTGCCCACGGAGACACTGGGTTTTTGTGGAGCGGACTCAGGGTGCAGCAAACACCAGGAAGGAAGAGGCAGCAATGTGTGTGGTCACACTCCAGGCGATGAGTGAGGAGATGGAGAGAAGTCGCTACATCCGTCCAGCAGTGGTGAACGGAACACGAGGAACGTGCCTACGCGACACAGGGTGCACTACAGAAATCTTGCAAAAGAAAAAGCTGGAATAGAAGACAGAATAGAAAAGACACTAAACCTGGCAGATGGGACCTAGAGGAGGATAGAAGTCGCCAGAGTCACGATAAGCTGACCTTATTTCCAGGTAAAATCAGAGGCTGGGATAGCAGACGTGCTCCTACGTGATATGATCGTGGGATATATCCAGATCAACCTAAACCCGATTGGGAAGAACCCAAAGGCCACATATGAGCTGTGGAAACTCAGAGCAAAGCTCGACAGACCCAGAAACGCCGGGCACTCGCTGTATCTGGCATCCCCATAGGCGGTGTGGGCGCGGACGAGTTATGGACCGCCCAACGAGACGACCCCGGCCTCCAAAAATGTGGGACCAATGCGGCGAGGAAGGTGATCAGACAAGCAGTGTTCGTAGAGCGGAATAGGGTGCTATACCGGGAGTATACCAACCCGAGCCTGAATGGAGAAGACCCCATCATACAGCTGGTAGACCCAACTACCTTACGCCCCAGTGTATTGAAGTTGGCCCACGAAGCCCTGCTTGGCAGACACATGGGAAAGGCGAAGACCTGAGACCGAGTTCTCGGACACTTTTATCGGTAGGGTATCTACATGGATATGGAAAGGCATTGCGCTTCATGTGATGTCTGCCAAAAAACGGTAGACCGTGTGGAACCGCTGCCTTTAATTGATGAGCCGTTTAAACGAGACCAATTCTGCGAAGACCCGGACAGGACACACGTATGTTTTGACCCTGGTATACTTTGCTACCCAGAATGTGTTGCGCTACGAGGCATCAGCACCGAGTGGCTGAAGCGTTGGACATCCGCAGCGAAATGTTAACGGTCATGGGAACCCAATTCACATCCGGAATTATGGGCGAAGTCTCCAGACTACTCTCCCTTAAACACATGAAACAACACCCTACCACCCACCACCCACAAGGAAATAGGACTAGTAGAAAGGTTCAATGGGACACTAAAAAGGATGTTGCGACGGATGTACCACGAGAAGCCCCAAGATTGGGACCGGTACCTCACTACATTACGTTTTGCGTACAAAGAAGTACCCCAAACCAGCACTGGGTACTCCCCATTCTCCCCTTTCTCACTGATGTATGGAAGGAATGTAAGGTGGCCAATGCTGATCCTAAGGGAATTCTGGGCAAATGATACAGTAGAAGAACCAGTGAGGACCACGTATGAGTATGTACTGCAACTCAGTGGGTGGGCCATGGAAAACCTGGCCCAGGCCCCGAGGACACACAAACGACAATTTGATCGCACCAGCAAGATCGAGTCCTACTACTCCCTCCAAGCCAGCACAACGAATTCCTGATGATGTGGCCTGGTCCTTACGGAGTATGTCGCCCAAAAGGCAAAATTGATTATGTGGTTGATGTGGACGGCAACAAACGCACATATGACGTGAACTTGCTGAAGGCATTATGCCGGGGGCCAGCAGAGCCTACCGTGTACCCCCACCATGATTCTACATTTAGGGTACCAACATTCTCCTTAGGATGACCTCTTTCAGAAAAAAAGATTTTTCTTGGGAATAACTACCTCGTTTGCATAAAACAAAATAGTCGCCAGCACACACCAAAAAAGA
>VCCN01003533.1:176227-190861 GCA_006491835.1 Architeuthis dux | reverse complement strand
CTGCTCAGGCAAGGCATAATTGAGGAATCCAAGTCCCCCTATACTGCCCCAGTTGTGATAGTCCGGAAGAAGGATGGCGGAATCCAGTTCTGTATAGACTACCGAAAATTAAATAGCATCACGATACCCGATGCTGGGCCGATGCCCAATATTGAAGAGCTGCTGACTGAGGTGAATGGGGCCAGATTGTACAGTAAGTTGGATCTGAGCCAGGGCTACTACCAAGTATGCCTACACAAGACCCATCGGTGGAAGACAGCTTTCGCCGTACCAGGGAAAGGACTGTACTCGGGTAGCCTTTGGGTTAAAGAACGCACCAGCCACCTTTGCGCGAATAGTGATGATGAATTTAGCGTCTCTATTAAAATGGTGGCCTGCTAGTCTGAAGGGTTGTTCTATGGGAAGTAGTTGATTGTGATTTAATGTTTTTATTCTGTGTCTATAATTGTTAAGTCTAATATTGAAAGGTGATTTGGCCTTACCCATGTAGTGTATATTGCAGCGGTGCATTTTAGGAGGTAGATGACATTTCTACTTCTGTGGATAGAAGGTAGTTACAACATAGCCTTGCAAAAGAAAGAACAGTCTGACAAGAATTGACGGTTTTTATTGTGGGTGTTTTTTGGGATGACAGGTAGCAATGTCATAATCATTAACAATCATGTCTTTGATGTTTTGGGGGCAACGGTACGAGACCAAACCTGGTTCTTGGAACTGCTGACTTGTTCCAGTTTAAGTCATAGGATGTCCCAGCGATGCATCATTATTTGAGTTAATGGGGGGAGGGTGTTGTTAAATGTCGTTATGAGCGGTATGCGGTTTCATCTGTCTTTGTTCGCTAGTTAGTTTGGCCTTTCAACAAATTGTGTTAGTAGCCTCGTGATGTAAACTGTTTTAGAAGTAGATCACTATTTTTATTAAGTTCTTCATTGTTTGAGCATATCCTTCTAAGTCTGAATGCCTGTGAGAAAGGGAGGTTTTCTTTTAGGTGTGCGGATTTAAAATGGAGATAGCTGTGTGCCAGTGGCTTTAGTGTGGTTTGTAATTTTCTATTTTCATCTACGTAAATAAGGGTGGCTAGAAATGCTATAGATTGTGTCGGATTTCATGGTCGAATTTAATGGAACATGGGAGTTGAGGTGTGTAAAGAATGTATTCAGTTTTGTTGTTCCTCCTGCGGCATATTATGAATATGTATCTAGCATAGAATAGACAGCCATTACTAATTTCTGGACAGATATAAGTTTCCTCGAATTTACCCATGAAAATATTAGTATATGATGGTGATGCAACAGTCTCTATGGCGCACCCCTTGATTTGGAGGAAATGTCTTCCGTTGAAGTTACAGCTATTAAGTGTTAATATCTGTTGCACTAGGGATGTAATTATTTCTGTTTTGGGTTCCTTTATTATTCTATTGTCTAGGCATGATTTTAAAGTTGATATCCCGTGGCTGATACTGGAGTATAGGGATTTAACTTCCATCGTAACTAAGGTCGCATTTTGGGTAGCAGGTAAAAGCGTGCGGGTTTAACGTTCATGTGTTTAAGAGTCACAGAGGATTTTTTTTGTCTATCAGATTGTCCCAGGTGCATACCTTCTAGAGAGGTAATAATATTTTGTTTATATTCATCGAAGGGATTACACTGGAGTTCTTTGTAAAACAGTTTTGCTGAGCCGGCTATTTGCTTCCCTAAGTTATTCATCGATACCCCAAATTATTATCGCACCTCCTTTGTCCGCTTGAATAATGATTAGGTCATTTCTATTGATGAGTATTTTGAGACATGTACGTTGTTCATTGGGTAAGTTATCTCATGGTCGGAGTTATGTATTGTGTTTTTTTAGTGGTCATAATTGATGGGAAGCTTATTTTTTTTCCAATTTTAGGG
The DNA here is from genome assembly GCA_006491835.1 of Architeuthis dux. NCBI lineage: Eukaryota > Metazoa > Mollusca > Cephalopoda > Oegopsida > Architeuthidae > Architeuthis > Architeuthis dux. Next base: position 188,969 of record VCCN01003533.1, on the reverse strand, counting down.
GGCCAATCTTCCTATCGATTTTGACCCCTAAAATGAAAAAAAGATTTGCCCTAGATTTTGACCCCTAAAAGTTTGTACTTTTAGGGTTCAAAATCTAGGGGAAATCTACATAACCCCCAATCCCCAAATCTCATGTTTTGGAAAAAGGATTTATCAATGAAGTAAAGGGTTCAGAAGTATATAGTTACATTGTAAATAGAACACCCCACCCCTCCAAAAAATAATATTGCGTTCTGGAAAAATGATTAACATGTAAAAAAAAATAACTTACAAAAAATAGTGTTGTCAGAATATGAATTACAGTGTTTTCCACTCGGTTGTCCCAAACTGCTCAGCATTATAGTCAAAAAGAAAATACAACATTTTAAGGCTTTTTGAGGGGAGGGGGACTCCTCAAAAAGCCTTAAAATGTTACAAATCACCATGGATGTTTTTGCACTCATTAATCCTGCACAATTAAGGGGGGGAGAAGAAAAACATATGCACAAGCTTTCACAAATATAACTATATACTAGCAATAATAACCAGTGTTGCCAGGGGGGGGGGTAACTCCAAATATAACACACTGTTTCCCCTTACTTTAGAACCCCCAAAAAACAAAGAAAACAAGTTTCCCCTTGCTCTTAACCCCTGGAAAAGAGAAAAAGTTCCCTCTTGTTTTTGACCCCAAAAAATGAAAAAGAATTTCTTCCTTTTTTTTACCCCTAAAAATTTCCTTTCCTGCTAAAAAATAGTTCTTCACATGATTTTGACTCCTAAAAGGTTAAAAACAAATTTTGCCCTCGATTTTGTACAATCAAGAAAGTAAAAAAAAGTTTTTAAAAAAAAGAAGAATTTCCCTTCATTTTGACCCCTAAATGGAAAAGTGATTATCAATGTAGTAAAAGGTTTAGCAGTATAGTTCATCATAAATACCCCCCCCCCCCCACACACACACACACACAATTTGTTTTTTGTGTTCGGGAAAAATGATTAACATGTAAAAAAACGGGTTTTAACGTTTTCGGGGACCAAAATGTTTTTCCTGAAAGATTCATTTTTCGATCTTTACTGTTTTTGTCAAATCCAGGAGAAAGACAGAGTTGACTTTACTTTCCTATGTAACAAAAATTTTCACCAAAAATAGGAGTAAACCGATATGTAAAATCCCCATTCCCCTACCGTAATTTGAAATCATGACCTAGTGATCTGGTGTGTTACCACCTGTACTAAACTGACACGTATTACATACCTCCAAAATGTATAGTAGAATTATATAAGGAAGTAGAAGTAGGAGCAGAGTTTGACTCTGGAGCAGCCAGGCTTGTTATTTATTTAATTAAACAAATGTGTGATACTATTTCTTTACATTATTCTTTTTATGTAGTTAAAGGAGTCTGAATTCTACATTTCATCCTTGCTTTCATTAAATTAAATTAAAGTTTGATTGTGGCATCCTTTGGAAAGACGTAAAATATTTCTAATACATCTCAACACCAAACAATTTTATTTATTTACTTTTAGAATTTGATTTTGAAATTAATAGACTAACCGACCTTTTCATTTCCCATATGAATTTTAATTTATTTTTTACTTTGAAATATACGTACAGAAATAAGTTTATTACAAATTCAATCGTGAACATTCTTTTTCGAAACTATGCTTTATTTTAGGCTCTTTATCTTTATTTTCAAAGTTGTGGGTAGAATAAAGTTTACGATTGAAGTTTTAATAACCTTTTTTTCTGTACGTATATTTCAAAATAAAAATAAATTAAAATTCATATGGGAAATGAAATGGTCGGTTAAAAACGCACAACTGAACAGTTGCGTACCCAACCCTTAAAATCTTACAAGTCACCCCAGATTTCTTTTTGCACACTTTAATACTGCACATTTTAGGGGTACCTTGAATCATTACATTTAGCTGTAATGCACCTTTTGGGAGGAGAAGACGAACATAGTCACAAACTTTCACAAATATAAGTATAGAAGATAACTGAATGTCAAAATATATGGTTTTATTTAATGTAAAATTGCTCAAAATGTATATCTGTTTTGTTTTTAAGTAAAGTAAAAAGTTGATTGAATGGTAAATTAGTTTTTGTTTTTAATTAAATCATAGGCAATTCTTAAAGGTTCAGTTTACTGTTTAATTTACTATTAAGTAAAAACGTTGTTTAATCTTTTTTAACTTTAAGTTTTATTTATAGCACAAAAATATTTTTTCAATAAAGTTAAATTTCCAGTTTTAAGACTTTTAAAAGCTTCACCTTTGAATGATGATGAATCAATAAACATTTCAACAAACTTCAGTCGCCAAATGTGCTTACACCAAAATAGGCTTAACGCCTAAAGGTTCATGCCAGAATGGCTTCGCCAAATAGTACCAAACCCATCCTTTCACAGTCCATAGAGCTCTTATAACACAAATTCAGATCTTTTTTTTGTATCTTTCCTTGTTACAGAAACTGAGCATGTAGCTAGCCTTACTTAGAACATGGAAATATTGTTGCTTAAAGAAGATACACTGAGAAAAAGAAATGAATGGACATCAAGACTGGTCGTGCAAAGATGGCAATGTTCACAAAATGGATATTATAGTACTTTCTCAAACTCATTTATGATATATTACATTTTTATACCTCGGCAGGACATCAGTCAATTACAACATTAAAAAAATGATGACATGTCAGTGGAGGACGGTTCTGATACGGGAGTCTGATTCTCCCAGATATTGTAGCAGCTGCCTATTGCCAACACTATTAACTTTAAATGACTCTTATTGTTTGCCGCAGCTTCTCTAAACTACTAGACTACATGCTAAGCTTCAGCTTGATTAGTGGGGGGTGAAACATTTGTTGTATTTGGGTTTATGCATAAACAGAAGACACCACAGTACTTGTGACTCATTTTGGACCCAAATTTCGCTCGTTCCAAAAGGTCACATTTTTTCCGGACACCAGTGATGTCAGCTACTATGTCACGTCATGCTGAATATCAAACACGTGGAATATCAAAACAAAACAAATCAAGCGCTTCTTACTTGTTTTTGGAACATTTTTTTAAAAACAAAGTAATGTAATAATAATTTGAATATTGAATCTAATAGAAGAAACACGCCACACCAGCCATTGAGTGAATCACCATAGGATGTCCAGTAGCGCTGACACAATCATACAAGAGTCCAAAAGACCACCCCAATTTTTTTTTTCACGAGAAGAAGCATTTTTTCCAAAAGTCAAAAATAATTTTTTATATGGTGTCTAGTGGGGTACTCATGCGAATTTGCAAGGTTCTAGGCCCAAAAAATGTGCCTGGGAGCACTGCTACAAGTTCACAAGAGTCCAAAAAGACCCCAACATTTGAGGAAAAAAACGTTTTTAGAAGGTGTCTAGTGAAGTACTCATGCACATTTACAAGGTTCTAGGCCAAAAGATGTGCCTGGTAGCACTGCTACAAGTTCACAAGAGTCCAAAAAGACCCCAACATTTGAGGAAAAAAACGTTTTTAGAAGGTGTCTAGTGAAGTACTCATGCACATTTACAAGGTTCTAGGCCAAATGGTGTGTCCGGTAGTGCTACAAGAAAACAACAAGTGAAAAGGGGAAAATACCTTGCCACTTGGTTGATCAGGTTGGTGATCGTGGTTATGATGATTAAATATCCAAGGCTTTGTTTTGTCTTGAGAAATGCAGATTTTTTATTGAGAGAAAATTATCTTCCCAGTCATTCTGTAATGAACTAGTACAGCATTATGACTTCATTTTGTTTCTTTTTTGCCTGTTAAGAATGTAAATTGTCATGTTGGAAGAATTGCATAACAAGCTGAAAACAATGAGTGGCTAAAGATAGAGGTTGCAAAATAGATTGTACTTACCTTTGCAACAAAGACACCAATAATAGATGTGGCCAGTTCAGGGGCTGAACTCCCAGCAGCCATAAATGTTGCACCTGCTACATCAGTTTGTAGATGCAAAGCTGAGGGAGAAAGAAAATGCATGTATCACAAGTTGAACGGAAATTTAAATTTAATTCAAAATAGATTTTGTAAATTAAAGTATCCTATAGGGCATATTTAAAGTATGTAACCTTTAATGTATGTAACTATGTAACTTATTATCTGGTAACCTTTAATACTGAAATACCAACATTTTAAAAACTAAAAAAAAACATGTTTCAAACAGAAAATAAAAAAAATGCTTAATATCAAAATCCATCAATAATGTTATAATGCATGGCAAAGATATAATAAAGAATAGCTTCAGCCAGAAATACCAACAAAAGAACATACAAAATCATTGAGAAATCCTATCATAAAGCCCAATGTTTTGTAAGCCAAATAAAAAAAATGTACAACTTGGCAAGCGCAAAACAAGGAGAGATAAAAAAATTAAATTATTAGGGATTATAAAAATTAATAATAACAAATCAGTACATAAAGGTAAAAAGCAATACCAAGAGGCTGCTATATATTTTACAAATGTTAAACTGACAAGAACCTTTCAAGAGAATTTTCCATTTAACATTTTATTATGTGGTAATATGTCCTACCGGTCAGGCCGTGGGTGGAATTACAGATATTTCTGTTATTATTGCTTTTCTTTACAACTTGTGGTAAACCATTAACACACGGGGTTCATGGAATTAATGATTCCTTAATATGGTTGCCTATACATATTGTGGTAAAACATCCACTTATCTTTTGGCAAAAGAAGAATGAAAAACAGCAGCAATGACTTGGGATAAAATTCAATTCTATTTACCCTCTGAAATAGCCTCCAGTGATGGTACAAAGTAGTCATCACAGACCAGAGCCAATCCAAGGAACATGTAAACAGCCACAAGGACATGGGTAGTAATGGCTCCATTTTTACGCTGTTCCTGGGTAAATATATCTTTGGGAAACTGATTCACAGCAGGTGGTGTGCAGTTGGGTAAAGCCATTAATTGACGAGTGGGCACTGAAAAAAAAAAGAAGATTTGAGTAGTTGACTGAATGCTTGTGACAACTAAAAATATACTGTAATATTTCAAGGTTAAAGGCAATATATATATTTCTTATATTTGATATTTTTGCTTGAACAGTTTTGGATCCTTATTTGATCACTATTATGGATGAGTAACTCAATTGAACAAGAGATAAACCTGATTAAAATGAAATCCAGTTGATCACAAAAGTTGCTTGGTGTGAGCAAAGATGAAGTCAGTTGATAACATTGTGCAACATTTAAAAAAAGCCTTTTCTTTGTTTCTAGGTAATAAGCATTATTTTCTGATTGATTATCTCTAAAAAGTATAGAAAATGGCTATTATTCCCTTCAAACATTGTTTTTGTGATCAGGACATTGATATTTTGTAATTTACCTTAGCGTAGGGAAGGTACTTGAAAGCTAGAGTTGTGACAAATTGTTTCATAAGGTCTTATTTTATGTGCAGTGGTGGCATCAACACCTTCCAGGAGTTAACCAGTAGCTCCCACGTGATGTTGCTCATCCCCATATAGAATTCGAATTTGGTAGTGCCATAGCCATAATTTTGGGTCCCACCATATTAAAATTATATGAGATCTGAACAGTGAGTTTATATTGAAACATATGAAATCAAATGATGGCTAATTTTATATCCAATCGACAGAATATGATAATTACAATGACATTTATTAGTGAGTGCCTATATTTGCCCGGCGTCGGTGTGAGCGACTGCTAAACGAGCGGCCTAAATCGTAAATGTGAATAAAGAAACGAACTTCGTGCGGGGATCGAACCCGCGTCCACCTTGGAAGCCACCTATACGCGGTGCTGTTCTACCGACTGAACTAACGAAGATCAGATGGTAGTTAAGAGTCTTTTATCCTACACTGTGTTGGCTTCTCCATTCTCACGTTCTGATTTTAGGCACGAATATAATGCGGCTCTCACGAAATCAAATGATCGATAATTGTATATCCAATCGACAGAATATGACAATTATAATGACATTTATTAGTGAGAGCCTATATTTGCCCGGGATCGGTGTGAGCGACTGCTAAACGAGCGGCCTAACGTGAGAATGGAGAAAGTTACAGCCGAAAACGTGAAGCTTGTTATTCAGCATCCAAATCTATGGACTGTGGAATTACTTCCTTATGGAGGTATATACATATATATACATTTATGTGTTGGGCTTAAAGAATTACAGCCGAAAATGTGAAGCTAAGTATTCAGCATTTTACGAGAAAACTTCAAGTACGCAGTCCAAAGTCTATGGATTGTGGAATTAATTCCGAATGGAGGTATGCACATATATATATATATATATATCGTTAGAAAGAGAATCCTATCAGCTTTCCAACAGTGTCTCTTGTTAGTTTGTATTTATTGGGCATGGAGAGTTACAGCCGAAAACGTGAAGGTAGGTATTCAGCATTTTACGAGAAAAGTCCGAGTACACAGTAACAAATCTATGGATTGTGGAATTAATCCTTGATGGAGATATACACATATATATATATATCGTTAGAAGGGTAATTCGATCAGCTTTCCAACGGGCTATGTTATATATTTGGATCTTTTGATCCAAAAAGCTAGGTATGTAGCATTTTTCAAGGAAATTTCATTACACAGCAAGATTTCTATGGATTGTGGAATTAGTTCTTGATGCAGATACAAATTGGTAACATACACGGTTGGAAAGCTGACAAAATTCCCTTTCTAATGATATATACATGTATATACCTCCATCAAAAACTAATTCTACGATCCATAGAATTTGGACTGTGTACTTGAAGTTTTCTTCGTAAGATGCTGAATACTTAGCTTCACATTTTAAGCTGTAACTTCTTAAGCCCAATAGCTACAAATTGACAAAGCTGTGGAAATCCTCTTTCCAACGATATATATATATATGTATATATCGCCTTCATTAACTATATCCACAATTTTGTCTATAAAGTATACAGACACTACCTTGTAAAATCCTGAAATACCTGGTACCCAAAATATAGAATCACGGGGGGGGGGGTGCACGGTAGACCTTGCTGGCCCCCAGCCTAATGATGAGAGATCATATTTTGCAGTTAGGTTCGACCAGTACAACCGTAAATCTCAAAAAGCTACTCACTTCTAAATCTTTTGTGATCACTTTTATTCAACATTAGTGTAAATACATGTTAATTTAAATTCTTATGTTGTTGTTTTCTGAAAAAGTGATTTTTTTAAAAATGTGAATGGAAATATGCAAATTCATCCATCATACAGGTAAATTTCAAAATATTACTGTCCTGTTCACAAAAGAAAAGTTTGAAGGGAATAATAGCCATTTTCTATACTTTTTACATATAAGCAACTAGAAAATAACACTCACTACCAATGGAATAAAAATCTCACCATCATATAAAAGAGCTGTTTTCCTTATCAGTTTTCTTTCTCTTAGATGTGTTGATGGTAGCAAATATCACTGACGATGGTGGGTTATGTGGAAATCTGTATAGAACATAATCCTTAGACAACACAAAAGAAATGGAAAGGAAATTACATTTTTTAGTTAGGTTATGATAGGTTGTTTAATTCCTCTACATTTGATGCTCAGAAAATACAAATCTGAATCAAAATTATTTAGTGAAGCTGAAGCAGCTTTGATAGTTTTTTGGATTAAAGTGCTGTTATAGGTTTACACCTCGGACAACAAACGTATACTATAGGTTAGTTTTTCACATCCTATTCTCACTGTAGTCAAGCATTTTGTGTACTTAAAAACAAATCCACAATAATAACAGTGTAGATATCAAAATCCAACAATTAAAAACTACTTATTGTCAAGTAACCATGGAATGAATATAATAGAATGTTATGAATATTTATAGTCAATTCACAAAGGATGAGTGTAACAGCTTGAATAAACAATGGCTAGAAACTAATCCCATTAAAAAATTCATATCAATGGGTATAAAGTCAGGATTCTATGCACATGTAATACACATGGCATATCAATTCTCGTCAAAGTTAAGATATCAGATGGGAGATGATTTGAGAAATACTGAATGAAAATCTACCGTCAATTTTGAGATGTACTACTTCCGGGTACCAAGTCAAATTCTTTTAAGCAAGCTTTTTTCTTGGGGAGTTGTGGGCGGGAGAAAAAGTGATGGGCTACCAGACACAATAATTTTATAGCTTATGGATAAAAAATAATCAGGTTTTCTGAATATTATTTTTTTTAAATGATGAGGACAGTTAAAAAAAACAAATAACTAAAAAAAAATGACAAAATGTATGTGAAATATTCTTGCTTATTATTTCAATAAGAGAGTAAATTAAGTGCCATGATTTTATTTGTGGAAGGAGGTGAACAATCACATGAAAATTATTGATAAACAAAATTAGCTTGATACATCAAAAGAGAAAAGTATCACCTGGCAGACCAATTCAATTCTTTTTAATTAGATTTTTGTATATGTGAACTAAATTCTTTCACTGGCTAGTAGATTGCCTCTGACCAATAATACACTTATTTGTTCTGGTTACTGACTGAAAAAATATCAGCAATAAAGGATACTACATTATTGAGGTTTAAAGAAAAGCCACTCAGTTTGTGCTGATTGAAATGTACATAATTATTATATAACATTATTTTCTGTTACAAAAATAGATTTAATTTACTACTGCCATCTGTAACAGTGAAAAATATGACTTCATCTTTGGTTGAACATGTTTTAAAAGCATTATAATATTTTAAATCAAATTAGATAAAACATTTAATGAGTAGTATATACTTATATATACTACTAATCAGAAAAGATTGGGAAATAAGATTGAGAGTTGCATATGCGATGTGAATGAGAAATTCCAAATAGGTGCTACAAATTCATAATATTCCTATAAAAGATTAATTGTTACTGTGAATGATTCTGAATAACCGTTAGCTAAAAAAGTTACAATACTAAGAGAAATGAATAAATGAAATCAAATATTGCAGTTTTCTGCTAGATTCAGAGAGAAATAGAGAAGAATACATAAAAGAACATTATAAACTGCACATTTTCAATCCTCATAATACTACCTACTCAACTAGTAGAGCAATAGCAAACATGCTGGTCTTGCAAATGTAGTTCAATCAGTACTTGGCATTCTAAAGATAAAGTCCTCTATTTTAAAACCGTATACAGGGTTTGATTCTCATCCCACAAATGTGTGGGAGACAGATAACTACTAGTCAAACCAAAATTGTGCAGATGAGGAAAAGACTGAAATAAGTCTATACAAAGACCATAGACTGTAGTTGATTCATAATTACATAGATCATAATATTTATAAATTTGAAAATATCATAAATTAAATGGTAAATTTAGTATTAAATTTTTAAATAGAAAGGATTATTTTCTATTTATGGTAACTTTTTTTTTTATCAATCTCTCAATATTGAAGAATGTTGCAGTAGCCTGCCAACTATTATGAACTGTACTAAAGTTATTTTACAACTATGAGACTATTCTCTTGGCATTTCTGGAGCTTTTGCTGCTTGAATTATGGTGAAGTAGTTTTTATTTGTCAAAAATCTATTTGATTACATTCAAACTTTCTATTCTTAAGAATGAAAATGCGGACACAGCTTCCATCTTTAACAACAAATGTGAATGAAATATTTGATATACATGTTTAAATAAAACTTCAATTTAATATTTACAGAGATATTATCCAGAGGGGAATCCAGATTTTGGTACCACCTGAGGTAGCCAAACATTAGTGGTACCAGAATGTTAATAGGGTCAATATGAAAACATTAATATATGATAACCTCTTCAGCCTTGTAGATTATTACTTTTTAATGGAAAGTTCAAAATGGCACAGGAAATGATCCAGTAATAATGTAACTTGACCCCACATAAATTGCAACAAAACCTATTTTACTTGTATCGTACTCCTCGTTGACATACAAAAGTCTTAATGGGAAATTCACAATGGCTACCCCATGTGACAATAATCTATCTTGAGAACTGGGCACTGTATGAAGTGTTCAACGGCCACTAGGAAGATGGCTGTCCTGGGGAAGGCATGTCTGAATGATTTCATCTAACTCTATAGCTTGCTAATAGATAGCTACATAAGTAATGTAACCACAGTTTTTAGTCTATGTCTTCTGATGTTAGTAGCTCTGTATCCTTCAGTGGCATAACATAGCTTGTTAGCTAACTACATAATTTGTTGTCCTTACTTTTATCCTTCATCCTTACTTTTTTTTTAGCTAACTACATAACTTGCTAGCTAACTACAGCAGCTACTTGTTAGCAGTGTGAAGATGCTTTGTTTGCAAAATTGTAAACTTGTGCCAATATTGTGTTCTGGCACATATGATATGAAAGGAAAGGCTAAATGCCCACTGGGCATTCATCCGTAGTGGAAAACGTGAATTAAGTCCCAAAGGTTGGTTGTTACTGTTATGGTTACATCTTGAAGAAATTGTGTGTGTTTTGATCAGGCTCTGTTTGTCAAGGCTGCAGAAACTGGAAGCAAGAGAAGATTCAGGGCCATAATTATCTGGATGGGGACCTTCCACAAAATATGCAACCTGCTGTCTATCATTGGCAAGAGATTCCAAGGTGCAGGACTCAGTGACCTTTGTGTGGAGGCAGGTATTCTAGAAGAAGGCTCTGTGGCTGGGGTCATGCAGGGTCGAAAATATAATAATAGAACTGTTAGATTTCACAAGCTTGTGTATGGAGACCTGCTACGGCTAGTATGGAAAGGCTCCTTTACATGAATGGAATAAAACAAGGCAGGAGAGCTTCAACACCTAGAGGAAGACCTATTGAGTGCTTCAAAAGTGAGGTTTGCAAGGAAAAACCTGCAGACAGTCTTGTACACATATCTAGGAACTATTCCTTGTATATCAGGAGTCCCTCAGAGATGCCACAAGTCTGTCTGCATGACCCACCTAGCTTCTACTAGCTAGTAGAAGTTATGCTGGCCATAATCAAAGCCTCAATAGAAGGTAATTGGACGCTTCACCTTGCAGCTATCAGGCAGATGATCCCATGGTGTTTTGCCTATGACAAGGTGAACTATGACCGATTTCTTCCATACTACTATGCCTCTGTGGCACAGCTGCCAGTAGAACATCCGGATCTATACACCAAGTTCACCCAAGGGGGATTTGCAGTTCAAATAGGCAGCCACAACCCCTTTGGGCATATACCTGTTGATCAAACAATAGAAGAGACTGTCAACAAGGATACACAAACTATTTGGTGGAACAAAGGGCTTCAGTTTGAAGAAGGGAGCTGTTGATACAAGATACTACCTCACATATGAGTACAGGTGCAGAAAACCGAGGCAACTTAGGGACAGGACTGGTGAGAATGACCCCAACTTCAATCATCCAGATCTAGAATCAGGAAGGATGTCCAGTCACTTGTTCAGCTGATGGAGTCCAGCTTGATTAATCCTTTGCATCCTGGCCATGAAAGACTTGTCAACTGGAATTGCTGCACCTCTAGATGTTGCTAAATACCCCCATTGAAGCTCATAAAATAGATAAATATGCTTATGAAGATTTTCAGCAAGAGAGGATGGAGACAGACAGTTTAAACACAAAGTTTCATGACAGAATTACAAAGCAGCTAAAAATCATTCTCAGACATTGGCAAGAAATCTCATAACCTTTGCAACAAAAAAGAAGTTTCAGAAAGCAGGCAGCACATCAATGAAGTTTTAGCCGACCCACTTGGACCTTTGCATTGGGCCATAGCCAACAGTGATGGGTCTCTCGTAAACCCAACAAGGCAGCTCTTGCCAGGTAGTTTGGAGAAGAATGTCTCCCAAGCAGAAACCATTTCTTAGCCTTCAGACATTCTGATCCAAAATATGAAAGGGAATTACACAATGTTAGCCCAACTGGCAGAATCAGTATTGGCTGAGTTATCCATGAAGGTAGTCAGAGCAAACTCATTGATATTAACTTTGATATTTATAAAAAGATGTCTATCAAAGATTTGGAGAGAGCAAAGAGAGACACAGATTTTGGTATTCAGCTTAGAAGCAGTGTGCCTGGCCACGATATACACCAGTGGAGGAAGCTTTAGTGTAGCTCTACAAACAAAACAAACCCCATAAAGTTCTTGGTGGAAGAATGGAAAGGTTAACTTGAGAAGACCAAGGAGAAAGTACTGTTACCTGTGTGGATGGATGTTTCAAGCTCATAGGAGAGAGACGGTTCTGGAGCTATCAAGTACTCATGAATAAGCAAACTATGTTCTACATGCAGCTGAATCAGGCTAAAAGGGCATAGTAGTCACAGCAGAGGACACAGATGTGATGGTTTTATACATTGGGATCAGCAAGAGAATTCCACGTACCACATACCAGAAATGTTGCACTAAAAACCGTACAAGGTTCACTGACATCAACGAGATGAGTCATCCACTAGGAGATAGTGTTCCCCCTTGTGAAGATTGTCTCTCCATGAGTGCACTCCCAGTTTACCACATCCAATGGATTATGTATGAAAGATTCATGATGTGAGGTAAGCCTAACCGCAACCAAGCAAATGAACTTTAATTTATTTTGGAACTGAATGATAGTGATGTGAACGATTGTGACACAGAGTAACACACAGATTGCTCATATATGCTCTTACATTCGTGTAACTTTATACCAATCTTTGAGCGTATGTGAAACACATTGGAGACATATTCACTTTTTGTCAGACCATTAGTTTCCAAAAATATTGTCTAGGCATCATTATAAATGATATATATCATCATCATCAGCCGTTATATGTCCACTGCTG
>VCCN01003533.1:119079-129156 GCA_006491835.1 Architeuthis dux | reverse complement strand
TCTTTAAGCCCAACAGATACATATTGGGAACATACACATATTGGAAAGCTGATAGAATTCCCTTTCCCTTTATATTCAGCATTTTACGAGAAAACTTCAAGTCCATATTCCAAATTCTATGGATCGTAGAATTAATGTTTGATTGTGGTATATACATATGTATATCGTTAGATATATATATGTATATACCACAATCAAACATTAATTTCTTGGTGTATGCTGGCGACTATTTTGTTTTATGCAAATGAGGTAGTTCTTCCCAACTTTTTTCCCTCAATATTATTTAAGAAAAAGATTTTTCTTCATTTTTTTCGATTACTGCGCTATTTTAGAAATTGTTTAAAATGTATATTTGTTATTCTTTTTATAGATTGGTCAGACTGAAACTTATATAAACATATTATAACAAGGATAAATAATTAGATATAGCAAAATGATGAAGAAATGTTTACCGCCTGTATTTTTAATATATTTTCATATATTATTTTCTGTTCTGCATTTGATTTAGCATTTGATTGACCCAAACGACAACTTAGAACGCGTAATTTTCTGCGGTGAATTCTAGTCTTAAACAATAGATCTTGTATATATTTTTTTCGCCGGTAATTTTTGGTGCTTTTATTCCATATTAGCCTAACAATCTTCCTGGGATTTATTTTTATTTTTCACAAACAAATATGTTTCTATGTTTTACGAGGCGGCGAAATACACAAATACATATAAACGGTTAACAACGTAAATCGACATACATAACGTTTATGCTTGAACGCAGAAAACTGCAAATACGATGATAAGGCTATGACTCAGGCAAAATACACAAATACATATAAACGGTTAACATCGTAAATCGACATACGCAGATTTTGAATCACTCGATAACCACAAAGAAGGAATAGGTTCATGAAGCTTGTTTGGAGTGGCTATTCTAGTTCAAGATGAATTGAACTAGAGCACAAAAGTTCGAGATGAAGGTGAAAACTCTTTTCTATTACCTTTGCCGGCTTGTAGATTGTCTTAGGATTTCGTGTCGAGATCGGAGGAGAAGAAAAATGTGCGCTGCCCTGAAGACAGCTTGAGAGACTCTGGGGGTGGAGTCTCGGGGGCCTTAATATGGGCAAAGAAATGCGTGTGTTTTGGATTAACCCTGGAGTCATAAGGTCAAGTTCGGCGCGATCAAATCTGGGGTCGCCTTTTTACGGAAGAAAAATGTCCATATATTCACCATGGGGATCTGGAGACTTCTGATCCTACTTATATTCTCATTAGTGGGGACAAGGACGGGCGAAAAACGACTCTGTCTGGAAATCGTTTCTTTATCACGAAGTGCGTACGATGGCGCCTGGCCACTTCTTTGTAAATTTACTTTTCTCAAAGTATATGTGTCTGGCGTCAGCTACAGGTTCTATTTACAATCTAACTATAATAATGGTAAACGAGGCCGTTACTTTCTGTCCGTTGTATAGAAGTGAGGCTTCAAAGTATTCGGTTACTTCCCTTGTGAGGCTTCTTTGATATTTTAATGAGTATCTTCTTGGCTTTCATTAAGATTTTATGGGGGGGGGGGCTACCCAAGGGTGCGCGTGAATCATCCATATAAAATTAAACAAATACAGGGTTAGGGTAGGGTTGCTAGTAGTCTACTCGATCCTCGGTAAAAGCAGACGACAAAAATTCTATTTATTCGAAGTTTTGGCAGATCCTTATCTCTAATAATTCAGAAGACTACAGACAGTACCTTTTCATTTTCTAACAATTGGTTCGTAAAGAAAGTTTTAAAAGTTAAGTTTGTATCTATCAGATAAAGAAAGTACAGAGTATGTTCAAACAAGTACGAAAGTTTTCAACAGGTTTATTTACATAGAAGCGGGGAAATCTTTGTCTCTCCCGGTGTAACGCGGGAATCCTTTGTTTGTCTCTCGCTGCGGCCCCTAACGAGTCCCCACCCCCAAACCAGCGCGATATCCAAGGGCAGTAACTCTTGGTTACAGTGTGATATTCATTTGCGACTTTGCTTGCCTGGTAGATTCACAACGTAGTCGCCATATCTCGAGGTTAGTTTGGGTTTTCGTTTATTGACTCTACATCTCTCCTCCCCTCGAGTATGGTTCATGCTTGATGGGCTTGGCATGGGTACGGTAGCAACATTATCGTGGGAATTTCTGTCAGACCCATTTGGGGCTGTACATCGATATGTAGTGTCGTGTTTGGATTTATTTGCGGTTGGAAGGGGTTTAGCTGTTGGTAGGGCAGGTGGCTGTGGGACCGATTGATTCGGTAGTTGATTTGGTGTAGTAAGAGTTGGATCTGGCGAGGCTCGCTGGACACTGGAGCTTGTGTAGTTTTGCCCGGGGAGCGGTATCTTCGTTTTGGCTATTTTTTTAGGGGTGTGCGTGATGGATTTCGGGGGCTGGGCGTGCTTTGTATAGCTTAATGTCACTGATGTCACCTAGAACGTTTGTTACCGTGTGTGGTATATGTTCAAACAGGGATGTGTAATTCGTTCTTCCAGTTGCTCGATTAACCAAAACTTTGTCCCCTTGGATGATGTCTCGATATTTGCGCCATCGGGAGGAGTTTACTTTATCATTGGTAACCTCCTTCCTGTGATCATCACGGTTTCTGGCTTCCTGGATTTGATGTTCAGTGGGGTTGGGTTTCTGAGGAAACTTTGATTGATAACCTCCCCTGAGCAACATATCCCCAGGTGTAAGGCCAGTAGCTGGGTGTGGAGTTGAGCGATAATCACAGAGAAGCTCATCAATGGCTTCTTGGATGGGGCGTTTTATGTCGAGTGCGATTTGGATAGCCCTTTTTAATGGTTTCATAAAGCATTCGGCTTTGTTTCCCTGCGGGTGATAAGGATATGAGGATTTGATTTTAATACCCCTTTTCGCGGACCAGTTGAGGAATTCTTGTCCATTAAATGGGGGTCTATTGTCACATTTATGACATTGTTGATTGCCAAAGTTTTTATATATTTACCCCAAAGCTGGAAGAACGTGGTGGGCTCCGGTAGATTTAACTATTGGCGCTGGTCTGGAAGTGGACCGAACAGATCAATCGATATAGCCTGCCAAGGCTTCTCATGGATGGATGTAAGATGTGCTTTGATCGGTGATGCTGTTTGTACCTGACATTCATGACAATTCTCCACCTGGAATTTTATAGCATTGTCGATCCTAGGGAACCAAAAATGTGCTCTCAAGCGGCGCTTGTCTGCATCCTGTCCCGGATTTGATCCTTCATTGGGTAGGGAAATAGCCTTTTCACGTAAACTGCCAGGGAGAAGTATTTGGTCACCTTTGTAGATGATATTATCATCGTCGATTGACCGTTCAGTGAACAGCTTATAATATCCCCGAAGAGTAGGGTCATTATGTGGAGCTTGGCCGAGGGCTATGAAATGACGTAATCGCGTCAACTTGTCATCATTAAGTTGTGCCTCGCGTAAGCGCTCTTTGGTAATAGCATTTAAGGAATGAAAGTGTGTTCTGCAGCTTCTTCTGCAATATGTTGTGGTAGTTTCTGAAGCGATATTGCATGTCGACTGAGTAATTCGGCAGGATTATCTTTGGCCTTTTTCCATACGACACGGTGGTTGATGTCTTGATGATGCAAAATGATTCTCTCTATTCTGGCTGACGGTTTCCTTTTGGATCGCCAGAGAGATTCAAGTGGTTGTTGATCAGTGACAACAACAACTTGTGGTCCATCAGCAAGAATATGACGGAACTGTAGTGGTTCGTGATGCCAGGGTAACGGCTTTGGTCTGATCTATGGATTGGCCTTGAGCGTGGATTGTACAGAGACCAGTGAAGTGGGCGTCGACGAAGATGAAGGTGTTGTTGTTGGTGTGGTAGTATCTTAGTAACACATCGGCTTTGAATGCTTCTTTAATGTTGTGGAACTCTTTTTCGTGAGCCTCTGTCCATTTAAAAACACTGTTTTGTTTAGTCAGTCCACGTAGGTTTGTGGTGGCAGCAGCGAGATCAGGGATGAAGGCACCGTTTGACCTGACCATACAAAGAAAGGATTGCAGTTCATCCTTGGTTTCCCCGCTTCTTGTACGGCTTTGACTTTAGTCGGATCCGGTTTCTGGGGCTGACAGTTAGTCTTGCTTCTTCGGGAGCTGTGAGAACGATCTCTAGTGTTCGATCATGTGTTTCCTCGTCGGGTGCTGCTATGACAATGTCGTCCTGGATGACTGCAGCGTCCGGAATGTTGGCAATGGTGGGATGGAGTCGATAATTGAGCTCACCTGATGCTGGTAGAGTTCTCATGGTGACTCTCTTATAACGCATTAAGCGATCTTCTGCACGAAATACAATTAGAGGTTTGGATTCTTCTGCAAGCTCAAGTTGGTGGAATGCTGTTTTTAAATCCCACTTGCTGAATACAGATTTTCCAGTGAACATGGGCATAATGTCATCAACGCGTGGGATGAGAAGGTGAGTGTCATGTAGATCTTTATTTAGGTTTCTTAGATCCACTGTGAATCGGATGGAGCCATCTGCTTTTGGTACTAGTACTGGGTTAGATAGCCATGTTGTGCGCCCATTGTGGCTCAATGACGTCGTCTGCCTCCATTTTGCGAATCACTTCATTAAATGTGCTTTTCAGATGGTATGGAATTGGACTCGTTGGCTGTATAACGGGTGATGCGTCAGGCTTTACATGAAGTTGGATGGGCTCATCTTTCATATTTCCCAAGCCTTGAAATTAGATGTTGTGCGATGATGTTTGCGATGGAGGGCTTAACTGATTTTTAAAGTTCAGTGACTTCGTCACTTTTGGCTGTTTCAGTCCCTACAGAGTTGACAGTTTTACTTATAACTGTATTGAATGAGTTGAACGTGATGATTCCCAGTGATTCAGCAAGGTTACAGGATATGAGGTTCACAGCCTTTCCTGGAAGATCGTCATGATCGATAACAATCCACGTTGTGCTGTGTGTTTTTCCTCTCCAGTGGATATTCATTATGAATTCTCCTTTAGGGATGATCGTTTTACTGCCATATGGTTGGAGCTGGATGTGGGTGCGATTGAGGCGTTTGATTTTGGTGGGTACGTTACTTTCCAGAATGACATTAACTTCCGCACCAGTATCTATCATAGCTAGGATTTGACATCCTCCTAGTGTGAGGTCAGTGATTCTAGATTTCTGTATGGTGTGAATGCCTTTAACAGTAGTGGCACCAATTGTGGTTAGTGCGTAGATATCCTTGTTATTGCCCCTGCATACAGTAGAGAAGTGTCCCTTTTTTGCCGCAGATATTACAGAATGTTCCTCACGCTCGACATTTTGGGCTGCGATCACATTTTGGGTCTCCACGTTCAGGGGCTACTTCAGGGCATCGTTGGTACTGCGCTGTTTTTTTTATGGAGTATCTACCTCCTTGTTTTCCAACTTTGTTGACGTATACCTCTCGATTGCCAAAGTTTGAGTCCGAGTCAGATTCGTGTAGGTACAGTTTATTTAGGCCAGCTGTGGATGTGGTAGCTTCGATTTCGTTGTCAAGTCTCTTAACAGCTTCTTCGGTTGCCTTGATTTTACTCAAATAAAGGCTCATGTTCCCTTTCGAGGGCATCTTCTCGAATACTTTTGATGGAAGTACCAATGACGGTTTGGTCACGTATGAGAGTTTTGTGGATTTTATCATTCTCAGTACAGTGGGGATTGCTACATTTAAAGTAACATTTATCCGCGTGTTGTCTCACTATGTTCATAAAGGAATGTATCTTCATTCCATATTCTTGGTGAAGGCCGTGAAACTGATAATGTAGTAACACCTGATTTTGTGTAGGTCTGTATCTGTTGTTAAGTTTTTGCACCATGGAGTCGAAGTCAGCTCGTTTCAGCTCACCTAAATCCTGATTATATTCAGCTTTCAAGTCCGTTTTTAGTCGTTCCCCTTGGAATATACACATTCTGAAAACTTTGGCTTTGTGCTGTCTTTGGCAGAAGGGCAGAAATTCTTGGATACAATGTGATATTCAAGGGAGGTCACTCTGTATACATCATATGTCAGGTAGATAAATCGAAATAAATACATTCCCTAAAAATATGGATTATGTCGACCATAGTATTGAAATATAAACAGAGACTGGTTTGATTATCGACGGCCGATAAAAATATCAATCAATTCCATTGAAAGTTACCAATAGTTAGTTTTAGAAATTAATTTTTTTTAAAGCAAAATGTATGACATTTTTAGCGCATGCTACATGATAAAATTATCTGGATTTCTTCTTTGTAGATTTTTAACTACGGATATTTAAATTTAAAAAGCTTTTCTTACTGTCATCAATAATGGAACCATTATTGATTTTTTCGCTGAATGTAGAAAACATCGAATTTTTAATAGTCAACATGTACGTTATAATTAATGAAAATATTTTTTATTTTTTTGTTCAGACAAGAATGTGGGCTATTTTATATATGTAAACTGGGTTCATCGCAATATAGATTGTTTTATAAACAACATAATAACCAACATAAACAATATAACTGATACAGAGTGTGTGGGATGGAGAGAGTGTGTGTTTATTCAATGAAATGCGGAGGTTAATTTATTTTTTAAAATAAAATGATTTGATACTCTTATTAAATTCAGAATTATATCAGTCTCTAGTTTAACCTTTAGTGTCGGTAATGATAGTCCGTCAAATGTATTCAGGTAATTGATAAAACCAAATATTTCTCCTGGGGTGAAATGCTATGTGTTAATAATAACAACATTGAGAATAAGAATGCCCCAAATCTCACCTTTCAAAAGGATCTGAGATTATTACATTTGTCGGCCCTTTAATAAAAGTCCTTCCAAAAATTTTAACAAAATAGGCTCAAAAGAATTGAGCCCACAAAATAGAAAAAGGCACCGGTTCAATCGGCCAATAATTCAAATAATAACCAGCATCTGCTACTTTCAATACATATTTTGGATACGGACGTTGTGGGGAACATATCACGTGAATATACCGACCATTTTTCGATCAATGACAATTCATCTAAAATTCCATCTCGTTGGAGCCTACTTTGAAAGCAAAATTTCGTATATAAAAAAACTACAGACAAGATTCGTCAGTCGCGACCTCGTTGCTCACGGGCACGGTCGTACGACTCACACACATTCACAGACATTCACCTACGAGTCAAGTAAGTTACTTACATACATACATATGCACGCATGCACACACTACCCAAGTAAGTGTTATTATGAACTTTCTTAATAAAAAAACATTTTGCATTCTACGAACTTTATTTTCTATTCAATCAAACTCATGAATATTTCACAATGCAAGAAGCATTGCTTTTCAATCATTTATTGTTATATGTTCATTACAATCTTTTGTTATTTTACATACATATTCGTCTTTTCAATCATTTCATTGAACATTGAACAAGGCCAAATTAAATTATTATTGTAGACAGATATATACTGTCCCTACACATTTTAAGAATTCACATAATAAAGATTCTAACATCAAATTACGTAACAAAACATTTATAAATACTTTCCTCGATTCTACAGTACACATACCATGAGGCAATTAATTGGTATTTGCACTGCTTGGCTATTACAGATTTTACAAGTGCTGAGACTATCTGTCAGAAGCAACGAGTTTGGAATGGATAGATGCTCACTCATGCACTTGGTTCAGTTCAGTAAAACATTTTTCAATATTTCTTTTGCCAAAATAGATCCTTCAGTTAGTAAAATGGAGGGATGTGTCTGCGCGTACCTGCGTAGATGGATGTTGATTTGTTCATGTAAGCAGATGACAGCGAGTTTATGTGTAGGTATCCGAATAGATACATAGGGAGCATATGCATAAATATGAACGAATGTGTATATTTGTTAATGAATATGGTGGGCATGAGCAGATAATTGTATCTGTGGATGAATAGAGCAGCCAAAACGGGTTGATAACTTTTGACGACCGTAAAAGAGGGAAATGATCTGGAAAAGAGGTATGGGATTTCTCATCAATTAAAGATGTGATTTTTTTTTTCATCAGCAATATGTTTTGACAAAGTGATCACGGACAAATCCAAGAGTGGTTGTCAAGAACAAAGTTCTCCAAAGTTATTTCCGTAAAGTTGGCTGTAAAACAAATACTTATGTAACTAGCATGGACTAATACGCGAAAAACATCCTCCGTGGTCCTATTAGTAACCACAAAAGATATGGTGACCATAGCTCTAGCCGTCCTTGAGTTATGCGGACAAACATTTGGTAAATTACATTTTGAGGTACACATAGCATACATTTTCATTGTAAATACCCCCCCCCCCACACACACACACACACACTAAAGAATGAGGAGGGATTTTCAAAAACTAACTTGCCAAGAACCTGTTCCGGGGTCCAATCGTTAACTACAGAAAATTTGGTGGTCATCGCTCTGGCCGTTCTTGAGTTTTGCGATCACGGAGAGACAGACATTCGGTGAATTATAATAAGATATAATTCGTTCAATGCAAGAGGTTAATCGATTTTCGGGTTCAAGAAGAAACAACAGAATCCGGGTAAAAATCTGGCTTTTTACAGCAGGATGATGTTGAAGATCATACAGCTGCAGAAAGTGAATTTGAAAGAATTCGAAAAATTCAATACCAGGCATAGATCCACGAACTATTTGGCTATAAGCCCACTCCAAACTCTTATATGGCGTCACATGTTGATCCCAACTGTCAATCTCAATTTATTTAGCAATTTTCTTTCCGGGAAAACCTGAATGAGTTAATGACGAGTTTGTCTACCCTAAATTCAATTATTACAGCTTCCAAGACCCTTTATTTATCGCCTAAATTATTATAAAGTATTATATAATTTCACATAAGCTGTTTACATCAAAATGAAAATAATCCAGTGGAATATTTTAACACCCATAGTTTAGTTTCTGTGGCTGGCTAAAGAATTAGCCATTTCTCCCCATTCTGAAGGATCCATTACTTCCAAACCACATAGAATATAGGTAAAATGAAGCCAGAAATGGCTTATTTGGGTGGGGAAACTACTGGGATACAAGATTACGGGCTTTCTATATTTATGACCTTTTTGGGGACCTTACGTTGAACATTACGTTTCTCTTTGTTCGATTCATCTTTAAACCTAAAATATTTTGTAATTCTTCGGATGCTTCCGATGTCATAGAAATGTCATCTGCAAATCTTTAGTTGCTGTCAGTTTTCCGAAAGATTCTTTCTAGGCTCGCTGTGAATAGTTTAGGTGATATTGTATCCCCTTGTCTTACTCCTTTTGCTATCTTTATCTTGTTTGTATCTTTATGTAGTCTAACTATTGCTATGCCATTTTCATATATGTTTTTGGATAATTTTTATGTAGTTCTCGTTAACGCCTTGTTCGCGCATTGCGTTGAAGACTGCTGTATGTTCTACCGAGTCAAATGCTTTCTCATAATCCACGAAGGCCAACCAGAGTGGTTTATTGTATTCTAGGGTTGTCACGATTAGTTGATCTATTACGTGTAGGTGGTCTATTGTCGAGTAACCGCTTCTGAAGCCTGCCTACTCGCGTGGTTGGTTTACGTCTGGAGTGCCTGATAGTCTGTTTGTGAGTATTTTTGTGAATAGTTTATATATGTTAGGGAGTAGTGTAATCGGGCGATAGTTGCCTAGGTCGTGATTATCTCCTTGTGAGTAGGGTTACTATTCCTAGACATAAATGTTTAGGGGCTTTTCTTTCTCTTATGCATTGCGTGAATAGCGGTGCTAGTGCTTGATGCAAGATTTCTCCTGCATCTTCTAGGAGATCTGTCGTTATGCCGTCCTCGCCTGGGGCTTTACCGAGTTTCATATTTCGTAGTGTAGATATTACTACTTCTACTGTTATGTCTGGGATATCGCTAGTATCTAGGTTTAGTAGTTTGTGGTATGTTTATTTTTGAAGTATATAAGTTTTCATAGTATTCTTCAGTTACTTTAGTCAGTTCGCTTCTGTTTTTGATAAGTTTGGCATTTTTATCTTTTAGTGCAAGAGTCTGTTGCTTGCCGGTATGATCTGTGGATCAGGCGTGCTTTAAACTCTTCCTCTTTCTGATAGCCTCAACTAC
>VCCN01003533.1:106357-118979 GCA_006491835.1 Architeuthis dux | reverse complement strand
CCCCTCCAACTAGGAAGAAAAAAGTCCCATTCCAGGAGGGGGGAGGATTTGTCAGGTGGACACAATATTGAGGGTGATTGGCCCGTCCACCTCAAGTCCCTCCTCCAGTTCACCAAAATGGACGGAAACAATATTGAAGACCCCTGAAACTTTCCCGGTGCTCCCCTCGTGACCACGGTGATGCGGTTCTCGAGCGGTCGCCGACACTCGAGAGACTGCTCAAAATACAATGCCGGACTTGAGGCTAGTCGAGTGGAAGCACCGAACATTGAGATCAATTAATGTTCATTGCGCAGGGAGGGTCGGTGTTTATGTTCACCCCTCGCTATATAGGGCCCTCAAATTAACTTTCCCTAGCGACGTCGGCGGCATAGTCATAGGCGGTCGGGTTAAGACCGCCCTAGGACAGCCTAGAACTTTCGGACTGTGTGCGTGAGGGGTTAAAAGACGACACTGAAGCCGCACTGATCAACTTGGATCAGGCCAAGGCGTTCGATAGGGTGGACCATCGGTTCTCGGCGTCTGTGTTGCAGACTGTCGGATTCGAACCGGAAGTGGATCAGCCTTTTGTACCACTCCCCCACAGCTGTGGTGCAAGTGAATGGAAGACGGTCGGAATCGTTCGCGATCGAGCACTCGATTGCCCTCTGTCGCCTCTGCTCTATGTCCTAGCGTTGGAACCCTTCCTTCGCAGGCGGCAAGACAGGCCAAGTCTTACCTCTACACATGAAGGCAATCTGTCCAGTAACGGCCCTTTTCATTGTGTGGTCCCTTAATGTTAACGGCCCTTCTCAGCGCCAGAAAGTCTCTTCTGGAGGACTGATTGCTCTCTCGTTTTCTTAATTCTATTTCTAATGAGTTCCCGAATATTCGCCAATTGTTCAACTATACATACAAATTTAAAATGATTCAAGGCTAAATTGTTTGTCAAGAATTAAAAAAAAAAGAAAAACAGTCAATTCCGTTATCAAGATAATTAGATAAGGTATTTTTACGCACAATTAGATTTTAATGGTTTTGTTTGACTTTTTTCGAGATACGTAATTATTTTGGCGATTAGTGTAACTCAAACAGTTGGCCAAGCCTTAAAGAATACCCCAAAGCTTCGTGGCCAGGCTTTGTAAGAAAAGGTTTACGGAAGTTCTGCAGTCATTAAATACATCTTTTCCGTTGAATACATTCCAAATTCCTCACAACACGGATTTCTTGACTGTTTTGCTTTTCAATGTTTACATTTTACAAGAATGGAAATAAAGAATAATTTCTTTTTGTTACTAGAAACTTTAGAAAGACTAAACAAAAGCAGAGAGAAATAAATACGCTTGGCATTTTACTCAATTGAGCCGGATGCTTTCCTACAGCAATTAGATTCCTTGGAGTTTTCGGAAATGGTTTCATTTCCTACCACAAAGAGCCCACGCGGTTTGTGATGACAAGATGGAGGCTTTGGAGATTAAATACCTTAAATGATTTGGATAATCCGGGGTCGCAAAATTATTTCCTCTCTTGGATTCATAAGGCTAAATTGATATAGTAATAAATGATAATGATGAGAAAATGCTAACGAATTCAGGAGGAACAATTAAAAAAAGATATACCTCTTCTCTTCCATAATCCACTATGAAAAGAAAGTGATAGTACAATAACTTGGGTGTTAGATGACTAATCAAGATTAAAATAAGATATTACATACTTATATATTTTTTAAAACGCTGGTTAAACTTAAGAGAAACAAAATATCTTTATTTTATGTCTGAGTGAAATAATTTCTCAAAATAAAACAAACCAAACTGATCGATCGATAACTGATAGCATCGAATGAAGCATTTTGAAGTGAAACGTTTAGGAATATAAAAGAAATACGTAAGTGATGGGAAAATAAATAAGATTGTTTTATGTTTTACAAAAAAAACATTGGACATCCAGGAGTTAATCCATATTTATAAAAACATCTAGAAATATCTAGAATCTAGGGAAGTTTAGCGTCCCAAATAATGCGACACAAATAATGATTTTAACAATACAATGTTTATTCACCTTAGTTGAGGTCATTTCTGAATTTAAAGGTTTTTAATTTCAATTTACGAAAGGGCACGAATAATACAATGTTTTCTCACATCAGTTGAAGTCATTTCTGAATTTCAATGTTTAGGTTTGTAATTTAAATTTACGAAAGGGCACGAATACAGATTAAACAAAACAAATTTTGATTTTTAAATGTTCAATTTATTTTTAAATTGATGTTACGGTTAGTGTTAATTTTGATTTTTAAATTAAAATTTACACACGTGTAGATGTTCTTGATAATATGGATTAACTCTTGGATGTACAAAACATTTTCAGGAAAACATTTTTAAAAAATGTTGATACCATTAACACAGCCATTTATTCGTACCGAAAATGATCAGGATGAAAAACAAAAACAGTTGGTTAATTCGGTACTGTCTTCTGTTGTGATGATGAAATGGAGAGAACGTAGCTAAAAAGACGAATCATGTTGACATGGCGCATATTGAATTCCGTCGCAGCTTGAATAATTAGTGCTTTTAAAGAGCAGAGTTTGTGTTTGATGACTAATATTTTGCACTTCGACTGGAGCCGAAGAGAACATAACAATGATTAGTAGATTTCTTCTAGAAATCATGGAGAGATGGGTTAAAATCTGTGGTGGATTAACCATTTGGCTGAGTAGGCTTAAACCTAGGGTCCCGGAAGGGAGGCGCCCCAGAGCAGAAAAATGGTTTAAGTGACATGAGTATTTGGGGTGATATTTCAGTCACTTTTGCATATATCTCTTTCTTCGATCTGTTGATTGACACGATGTAATTGACACTTTGTAAACAAAAGAAAATGAAAAATAAATGGACAAGAGGGCTGGAATTGATTCATATAACTTTAACGTAACTTTATTCTATTCAACTACGGGTGGAGGTCAATGTCAGAGGGGAGCCTTACTAAGGGTGGGGCTTAGAGGGGTTGGAGCCTTACTAAAGGCTCAGCCTAGGTGCTAGATAATCCGCCACGGGGTAACATTTCATTTGAGGGTGGTGAGTGTGTCCACATATTGTACACAAGAGAAGAGACTGGTACATACTAGAAATTAATGACCAGAACACAGCATATTATAAAACTAGTGTATTCGATTGATGTAATTATATAACGTGCATCCATTTCCCGTTAGAAAAAAGAAACTGAGAGGCATGCATTCATTTTGTTGCTATAAGTAAAATGCGTAATGAAATGTAAAGATAGGTAGGCAGTTAGGGTGCTGTCGTGTTAGTAAAATTGCGAGAACAATAGCAATAACAATATTACTAAAGAGTTTATTTTGCAATGCTTACGAATACTAATGAACATTACAGTACACTGTACACAGCAAAATCAATGAAAGAAAAAGATAATACGGTGAATGTAATTTAACTTACCTTTACTTTGCCAAAGCAAGAATTGATCTGATAATCCCAGAACGTCATCCTTGCTCAATGAGTCCAAAAAAGAAATGTCCCGGTTTCGTGTAAGGAGCATTACATCAGATTGAGAAGTATGGGGCCAGTAGAGTTTCCAAGCAAATATTAACATAAAACCAACCCCTAAGGCACAGCCCTGGATAGTTCGCGAACGACGGTATCGGAACATGCTCCGTCGAAGAGCTGACATGACTTAGAAATACTCTCTAGAATTATTTGATAGATGTTACTTACTTATCTTGAATATTATATCACCAAGAAATTCTTGGCAACAATTCTACTTCGAGATGTGGCTGTCCGACCACCTTCAGCAAATCTGGAGACACTAAAAAAGTGGAAGGGTTTCCTCTTGATATGACGATGTCTTTACAAAGGAAAGGTAAACATAAGTAAGACTAGAGTTGTCTCAACTCGTGGCACTACTGCCGCCACTGCCCAATGGAAAAATGAAGCGCTGGTCTTTTGACAAGAGAAATAATTTCAACACAAGTACCCCAACTCCCGTTTTCAGTGTCGGGGAGACAACCATCGATGTCTTTCGACGTTCACCAGGTTAAGACGAACAAGTTGATGGCTATGGCAAGAGCTTTAACTTTCCTGGTATTTAAGCAAGCTAACAAACAACAACGCTAATGCCATCATAGCAAGAAATAATACAGTATCGCCAATTAATTAAGGTTCTGATTCAGTAATGCAGATAAACGCAGTTTTACGAATGTTTCTTGGTAAAAAAGCAGATCTTTTAGCGCAATGCCTGTAGTGTAGTGTCTTGTACTGTTACATCTCTTTTTCAAATATGTTTAGTTCCATCATTTTTATATCAACAGATCGACGTGCTGCAAAAGCAGCAGGTGCTAGCACGGGAAATCAGTCACTACGTACTACTGATATTCCTTCACTCACTTCCATATTCTCTCTCTCTCTCTCCTTTACTACAGCACATTAGTATTGCTACTATAACTGATTTTGTTGCTACTACTACATTTCAAGTAATATTGCTTTTTCTCAGGTTCCTCCACTACTACTACAGGGGCAGGACGAAGTATGCACTCTACATTGAAAATTCTACCAGTACAACAACATTTGTATATGTGTTCACGCTGTATGCATTGTAGAAGTAGTAACAGCAACTTTGCAGATTTTACATATATGAGTTTATTGCTGTGGTGTGTATCCACAAGATAATCTTGTTATTCGCTCTTTAGACTTTAAACCAAATTGAAGTAACAATGTTTTTTTATTATGAAGCACCCCGTTATGTGCGTGCATATTTCATTTTCATTTATTTTTTTACAAAGTAAATTGAGTGTATACTTTTAGGCATATGTCTGTGTATATGGTTCCCCGGTAAATGTAAGCGTGTCTTAACACATACGTACATAGTAGAATAATACGTATGTACTACTACCGCTTTTGCGCGTGTTTAGGGCATAGTAGTAGTAGTAGCAGTGATGTTACTGCTGTGGTTCTCTCTCTCTCTCTCTCTCTCTCTCTCTCTCTCTCTCTCTCTGGTGTGTTGCGCGTTCCCGCACCTGTGTGTGTGTGTGTGTGTGTGTGTGTGTGTGTGTGTAGCAACGATATCAGTTGTGTGCACATAATTCAAATTCTATGTGTTTAAGAGGAAGCGAAAGATGAGTTGTGGTTGTTATAAAATAGAGAGAATAATCTATCAATGCTATATAAATTTACGTCTGCCAAATGTGTTCGTTTCGTAGTAATGGTAGTAGTAGATATCAGAAAATCATACGCGATAAAATAAAAATGAGAGACACTGACAGAGATATCAAAATGACCACTATTTAAAAAAAATTATATTGATAACCCTGTAATCTAATTATATTAAGATCAATCTTTACTCTTAGTTTATTCTGGCAAACGTGTGGCGGGGGCTATGGGTGGTGTCACTCGTGTCGGTAACTCACCCTCACCCCATTCCAGAACTTGTTCTCTTCCAAGGATATCTAGAATTTTTGTGATTTTTTTGTACTAATGCTATTCATTATTCATCACGATTCTCCCATATTATTGAATGTGATGGCATAAGCCTACATTTACTAACAATTCTACAGTTTTCAGTTCTGACTTTCTGAAATATTATGAAGAAAATAAATATGGGTACTATGACAATATTTGTATTCAAAGCACTCGGAGAGCGCATACCTGTGCCAACGTCATAGTCAGGGTAAAGTATTTGTGCATGGATCCGCCCTAAATTTTAATCACTTCTTCCGTAACCCATTGTCCACCCTTTTCATTGAGATTCATTAAGAACTTTTGGAGATATCGTGTGGACAGACAAGAACTGCTGGCGATATTGTGTGGTGTGGACATATAACTATAACGTAGGAGAGGTAATTGTGTATGGATCCGCCCATATCTTTCCATTTTCCCACAAAATTTCATTTAAATTCATTGGGAACTTTTGGAGATATAGTGTGGACAGTCATGAGCATATACACAAATGTAGGGGGGGGGGCGGAAATATCTCTCAATCAAAAAATAATTCCTGGATCTGCCGCAAAATGTAACCAACTCTTCCTTATTGGTTATTCCTTATAACCCACATTTCCACACAATTTCATTGAAATTCATTGAATACTTTCGGAGATTGTGTGGACAACAGATGGTTCATTAGAAAAGAAAATTACCAAGTAACTATATGAAATTTTGTTTTGGCAGTCACCTCTGATAGCGTCCCTCGCCGTGGTCCGCCACAGATCCATTGTATTAGTTCGAACTCACTGCAATAGTCGTCTGCAAGACTACACCACGGTGATGCGCCTTGTTGTTTGTGGACACAAACACTCATTTATTTTTTATTATTTTCGGCTGATCCTGTACATTGTAGGCATCTACGCGGACTTCGCTGACATACTTACCGGAAATCGACACATTAAATTTATCGTTGAAATCTGTGTGTCATTAGTAAGAAGAAACATTGGAGAAAAATATGAGATAAAAATTATTTGTGTACACCTTATAGAACCGGAGATATTTTGAAAATAGATAGCGTAAAATGTCGTGACAATGTAAAAAAACGTTTGAAGTAGAAATTTGCAAATTTCCCCAAACCCCCAAATGCCCAAAAACCTAGATTTTTAAAAATTACAAATAATCATCTACTTATTGGATTTTACTAAAATGTTCAGTACTTATTTAATAACGGATGAAATTTTTTTTAAATGAAGTTTCCATTCCCAATTTCGGGAACAAAAATGTTTTCCTTTGTGATTATACCCACTCCCCCTTAATTCATTTGATGATTTATTTAACTCATTTAACGTTATTATTAATGAAAATTTGTTTTTCTTTTTTAGACAAATAATTGGACTTTCTAGGAAAAACAAGAACACATTTTAAAAAAATGTAATTACGTTTTTAAATAGGGTGACAAAATCCGCGTAGATCGATATTGTAGAGAGTGGAGAAGAAGCAATATTTCCAAATGTGAAAAGAGCTTTTTGCAAAATCATTTA
This sequence comes from Architeuthis dux, assembly GCA_006491835.1. Taxonomy (NCBI): domain Eukaryota; kingdom Metazoa; phylum Mollusca; class Cephalopoda; order Oegopsida; family Architeuthidae; genus Architeuthis; species Architeuthis dux. The sequence continues at coordinate 112,036 of VCCN01003533.1, read as the reverse complement.
AAAATTCATCTTTCCTTTTAGATAGATCACGGTGGGAAAATGCTGGCCTTGTTGGGTACGAATACATAAGATTATTCAGTTCGCACTTCACAGCGGCAGAATCATGACAATTACCTCATAATACATGATAACGTTTGAAAAATTATCCAGAAACTACGAATAAAAAGCAGTCGACAATTATTGACTGTCTCAACGAATTTATTTTTGTTAATTTGTATTTATAAAAGTAACGTTCATTTAAACATTTCGAATCAAGAGTAAATCTAATGACACTAAATCATTGCTGAACTAAGGATTATTGATGGCTAAATGTTAAGATACTTGCATGACTTTACGCATTTCAAAAATGCTTGGGCAAAGCACAATTAAAAAAACATTCTTAAATATCTATATAAAGAAATTTGATAAATAAAAACCAAATACTCCCAAGTAATCATAAATTAACCTTAAAAACAAAACTACACTATATCCATTGTCTAATTACAGATGTAATTTCTTTTTAAAATTTGACCCCACCCCCCCGCTCAAAATCCTGGATCCGCCCCTGAGTTTAAACATAAACATGAATAATGGGAAAGAACAGCAACAGTGGAAGAAATGATTCGGTTATTGCCCTACAGAAGAAAAAAGAATATTAGCTAAAATCAAATACGCTTCTTGAGATGAGAACAAAACAAACGGCTCAGTGATTTTGAAGTGCAAGCAGATAACTTGATCCAAGTCAACTGAGCTAATATTATCGTTGATGACAACAAACAAAAGAATATACTAAGTATCTAATGTAGCCACAGCAAAAGAACAATGGTCCACTGTCAATGGATGAGACGAAAAGAAACAGATGAAACTTTTTAGTTTGCTTTAAGGCTCCGTAAGAGAAAATATATATGTAGCTGAGGTTAAATTCCCGAAACAAACTGAAATTTCGACGAAAATTAATTCATGACAAACGGCAATACTGTTCAATACAGAGAGAATATTTAAAAACAAAACTCTTCCAACAATATCCATCAATAAATACAATACCTATCGAAATAATAATTGATAATGGCTACATATGATGATGGCAGTGATGATTACTGGAGACCTTAGTCGCAAAATGTATAACCTTGACAATACCCTTGAACATATTGGCAATGGAAGAAAGAGAGCCGGGAGAGTCCTAATATCAACCGCCATTCTTCGGATTTTAATGAAGCTAATATGTCAGCACCAGTCAATATGCAAACATCACTGCAGTGCTAAAAATAAAATAGCACTTCGTATACATTCACGACATAATCTGAAGAGAGAATCACTTAACACTTAGTGTGTCTCTAAACTAGGTATGGTTGGAAAGTAGAATATATAATCTTAAGCTGTATAAATTAAAATTGTTGTGAGTTGTTTGGAAATTATAATCTTTGTAATTCATCAATTGTCCGTCCGTCTGTCTGCCCATCCGTCCGTCTACCGCAAAAACTACTCGATATAAATCCATGAGTTTTTTCTGTGTGTAATCCTGGGAGCCCTAGGCAAGTTTTTAGCAAGTTAGTTTTTGAAAATCGAACTCTAAATATGTTTTGTGGGACGATGATGGGACGGGGTTCGATTTTCAATGCAAATTCATGCTTTTTTTGGTACTCGCTTTTTAGCGGAAGTTGTCTGTTTTACATGTTGACATCTTCAGAGCGGGTGTATACGGTATCACTGTTAGAGTGGGATTAAGAGTGAGAAGGGGATATCTTGCTAACAGACAGTGGACAGAGGTTGAGAGAGAAAGAAAAGCTTTTGTTTATTTATCTGTTAAGCAATGTTTTTCCGATATCTAAAAAAATGTCTAGAAGTCAACGGGTAACGTTTTTAGCGAATTAGTTTTTGAATAAAATAAAATATATGTCTTACAGTCTTAAAACATTTAAGATGTTACTACAGGTAATCTTTTTTAAAAGATCTTACCTAGATTTCTGTTATTTTCATATATATATATATATATTTTAAAAAGAGAAAGGTCCGCAAATTTATTAGATTTAAGTATTATTATTTTTTATCTTTTATTACAACGTGTTTCAACCTAAAAATTTGAAACAAATGCTAACATCGGCCCAATTTGGAGATCAAATCGTACAAGGGATCTCAAATTGTAACAACAAGGAATATGGTATTTGTAATATACTAATTGAAGGAAAATCCTATTTATTCAAAAACTAAACAAATCCTTTCGAAGTAAAAAGAAACTTAACATGCAATTAAAAAAATGTCATCTATGTGATTGAATGCCAAATTGCAATGAAAATTATATAGGCTGCACACACCAAAGGTGCTAAAGCTTTTCATTTTGATCTAAGCTGAGGATTTTTCGAGTTAAATACACTAGTAATTTCAGTGTATAAAATATTGCCTTTTCGAGTACCTTTTTTCTAGTAGCCGTTAAAATTACTTCTTCCACTTTGTAAAATTAGTATATCTATTTCCTTCTAAGATGTGTGTCGGTAGAATAACCGGGAAACTGAACATAGGAATTTTAGAAAGTGGCAACGGTGGAAAAGGATAGGGGAATGAATGAGGTTTGTCACTGACTACATCAATGAACATATGGTCCCATCGATGCTCCCATAAATAAGTTAAATTTATTTCTCTTAATAATTTCCACAGTTATAAAAGCTTCATAGACTATATATATAATCTAGTTATATATATTGTCAAATCCACATACAGCGCTGTTTCGTCATCTTACGACTCATCAGTGTGACTACTGACTATAAGTGCCTTGGTGCCCCGAGTGAGGATTGAAACCGGACCTCTGGACCAGCAGTCCGACATTTATATATTAATTCTATCTCTGGGAATTTTAATCCATAGTAATAAAGCTTAAACACATATTTAACAAATATCACACTCCAAGTATGCAGTTGTGATTAAATAAAGGAATATCTATGTAGGTAATGGAGGAGTATACTGCTGTTGGGTAGGTACGTATGTATACATATACAGTGATATATATAAGGATAGAAGAGATAATATCTTTGGGCAAGACTTATCAGCAGCTGAGGGAAAACACAGTAATAGATAGATATATAAGTAGATATAGTTGAAAGAGATAATTACTTTGGGGCAAAACATATCAACGTTTGGTTTAACAAATTCAAACAAGAACCAGATCTCATATTACATTATAAGCAGATTAAATTTAAGATTAGATAGCGTTTGGTGGTAGAAATTTCATTCCCACAGTTAGGTCACCATGGGGCAAAAAAGCCTTTTTCAGGAATGTTGGTTGGAGACAATTTCGTAGATCGTCTGACCGATAACTGCAGCCGGTCAAAATAGTCAGTCAGGATTAGGAATTTAGAGAAGCTGGAATATGAAAAAACGCAGAGACTTAATTTAGGAATATCAGGATTTTAAGGTAAGAGGTTTTTTCATAGTATTTTTTCCTGAAATGTAAAATGATATCTATACAGAGTTAATTATAATTTTAAGAAATAGACCTGTAGATTTTAATCCATATTTAGACATTTTCAGCATTTATTTAAGAAAACATATATTCAAAGAAAGATGATTAGATAAGGTAAGACGCTTGCTACGTGAATTTCAAAACTTGATCTATGTATAGTTCACTTTATTCATAATAAATGGACCTCTAGAATTTAATCCGTAGCTATACAGTTGGGATAATACCTTATCTAAATATACCTAATTAAATAAAATTACATAAATAAAAGGAAACTCAAATAGAACAGAATACATATACTTAATAGATTTGAATAATACTGTGGATCTACACAGTGACATACATGAGGAACAGTTGTATAGCGATCAGCACGGCTAGGGGAACCGATGGTAACAAATATCTGGTCCATGGAAAAACAGCTGATGATCCCCTATATAAAGTGTGACCTACAACAGTAAATTAAAAAAATATATTTAAATAAATAGTAGTAAAATCAAAATGGATAACGTTTTAACACTTTAACAACAATTTGATGAGGTACGGAAAATAACCGATTTGCAGCACATGGAGTCGCTGATACTTTGAGACTATAGATCTTTATAACAAGACTGCTCGTTCAACGTTAGACTTTTTTCATAATTAAAAAAACAAAAAAGTTTCTACAGATTATATGTATATTAATAATAGAAATATTTGTAAAAATACATAGCATATATAAGAAAGCAAATATATGTTGATAATATTTATTCAAAAAGTGCTCGACACTTGATAAATATGATAATTATGAGTGGAGCTTTAGCATATATGTTGAGGGAAAAGGGTCAAGATGACCAGTTACACTAGTGTTTCATGCTTCAACGCATTCATCAGACTCCAGATTATCCAGTCTGAAGAATGTGTTGAAGCATGAAACACAGGTGTAACTGGTCATCTTGACCCTTTTCCCCCAACACACACGCGCACATACACACGTGTGTGTGTGTGTGGTTACTTTTGCTTATACGGGTTTTTAAAAACGGTTAGCTATAAAAAATTTTTAAAAAGGCTACTTCCATTTAATTTTAGCAATATGGCTAACTTTACATTGTTTCTTCTTCGACTTAAAATAGAATTTCTTTCCGGTATACTGTCGTTTTAATTAACTTTTAAGGAGATATACTTTAATTATATCACTAAAAAGTGGTTTGATCTTATTAAAATGTGTACTGAAGAAATGTAAAAGTTCATAATTATTTATACTTGCCTGATTTTATAATTCTCCTAATTTTATCAAATATAGGATAAGTTTGCCTTTGTTCACAGCTACACGCACATTTACAAGTTCATTGCCATTGGCGATTAATGTCTCTGTGACTGATAAGTGCCACACAAACGCAATATTAAATTGTTTTATGAGGAAAACCTTAACCTAATTAATGAAATTAAATATGTAAATACTAAAAGTAAATTTGAGTATTGTGTTTCAATGTTTTTAATTCAAATGCATTCGATGAAGTCGCGTTGTTTGTAATTGGACAACTCTCAATAAATTCGTAGAAAGAAGAGCTGTATGTCGAAAGGTTTCATTTATTTTCCTCAACCAAAGTGGCAGCATACAGTAGTTGATGCTAATATCGGTCTGATCAAAAAGCTTATACATCTTATTTAAACCGCCTGTGAATATATTGGATAGAATATGTGTCACTATTTATTTACTGGTTTGCAAAAATGCTGCAAAGAGAGTGTTTTCGCATTTTATTTATTAACGGAGAAACAAGTTTTACTTAACGCTACATGACCTTTATTTAGATTGTCCAAGCGTACCTTTGCTACATATTTTCTCGTTTCAACAACTTCTGTGAGTGAAATGTGTTAGTGGCGTTCCCGACATTTTTAGATCTAAAAACTAAAACTAAATTTTGTTCATTAAAAATGGGGGACGCGGTCTATCAAATAAGTCATCTTCAATCTTCACTTTATGAAAATCATTAATATGTTGTTTTAATAGTGACTATGTTTAAACATTTTTAGGATCCTTAGAATGTTTTGTGGTTTCCAAGTTTGTAATTGATCACCCCTAACAGGACATGTGGCCAAAATATGTTGGTCACGTGACAGTTTCTATTCAGCGACTAACTAAACCTGTACCTTTGAATTATCTGTTTTACCATGTCTATATCTGTTTACACAAGTGTTGCTATGAACGTTAAATGAGTACACTTTTATAAACATGGTAAACAGGTGTAGGGCGAGAGCTGGTCTCTACAAGG
>VCCN01003533.1:87699-98529 GCA_006491835.1 Architeuthis dux | reverse complement strand
CCAAGACGTGAAGCTAAGTATTCAGCATTTTACGAGAAAACAAAAATCTTTGGATTGTGGAATTAACTTTTGATGGAGGTATATACCTATATATATCGTTAGAAAGATAATCTTCTAACGGTATATGTTCCAAATGTTGGGATTAAATGTTTACAACCCAAAACGTGAAGCTAAGTAAGATTTTTTAATTCCTCATGTCTGAAAACCAGCCTTTTAAAGTACTTAGATATGTCAACGAGATATGGAATTCTGTTTTGGGGGTGTCTGCTGGCGGCCATTTTGTTTTATACAAATGAGGTAGTTCTTCCCAACATTTTTCTTGGGAACATCGTTTTTCTGAAAGAAGACATCCTAAGGAACATTTTGGTACCCTAAATGTAGGATCATGGAGGGAGTGCACGGTAGGCCCTGCTGGCGCGCGGACTACTATGGGTGAACCATCCTGTTTTTGTAAATTAGGCATTAATTTTGTTATTTATATAATTCAAGATACAATATTTTTATACACTAAAAAACACCTTTTTTATGTAAACCGATCAAAAGGAGCTAACTCCTATACAATTAATGTTCACTGTGGTAAAACTTAGATTTCATTAATTCTAAAGTAAAACACCCAGAAACGCAGACAGGTATAAAAAAAACCCAGTGCTAGCATCCTTGTTCCATACCACTGTTTGCTCAGCTGTGATGCGTAACCTACTCAGCAAAATTTGCTGCAGACAGTTGGAGTGCACTCTACTGGACAAAGTACGTGATGACACCATTTCGTAATTACCCCAAGCATCTTTTTGTGGTGTTCTGTAAAAAAAAGTTTTCATATCGGTGCAAATCGGACAACATATATGCCGATACCAATATATCTGCTAGGCCAAAATCGGCCGAGGCCGACTAATAAATCGGTCGGACGCTTCATATAATCATCAAAATCCAATCCAACAGGCTTGAAAACATAGGAATCGATACCAAGATCATTCAAATCTTGAAATTTTCAAGTGGCCAATCGGGCAGATTTGATCAGAAACCTCTGGAGAACAAACACACCAAATGTCATGCTTGTATAAAGTGCACAATGCCCGTCAAATATTGATTCTATCTGCTCCACTATTAGTTTAGGGTATATTAAAGTTCATTTAATAAGAATACATTATCAATTACAAATTATTTTCATATCAGTCTAGAAAATAGACATATTACAGAACTTAGATTAAGTAACCTATTTTTATTATTGTTACCTAGCAATGGGGGGTAGCATCATCAATAAAGTTCTTAATTATCTATCTTGTATTAACGGAGATTTACAAAATTATTTTGAATTTTGTGTGCACGAATTTTATGTGTAAATTGACTTTATGTGTAAATTGACTTAATAACGCAAATACTCACAGAGCACTCGGTTAGAGCAGTACCTTATACGCAATAAGATAGCTTCCAGGGTGGACGCGGGTTCGATCCCCACACGGAGTTCATTCCTTTATATATATATATATAGAGAGAGAGAGAGGATAATAATTATAAAAACATTTATTAGTTGAGTACCTATATTTTCCCGGCGTCTGTGTGAGCGACTGCTAAACGAGCGACCGAAATCGTAAATGTGAATAAAGAAACGAGCTCCGTGCGGGAATCGAACCCGCATCCACCCTGGAAGCAACCTTTAGTCTATGTTGTAACTACCTTCTTCCCACAGATACATTTACTATGTGCCATGACTAAGAAGACATAAGATATACCATCGTCTACCTCCTTAAATGCACCCTCTGCAATATTCAATACATTTACAGACACAGAATAAAAACCTTAAACCATAATCAACTACTCCCCGTTGAACAACACAACACAAATAGAGACGCATAATTCATCATAATTGAAAAAATGGATAAATGCTTACTCAACAAAAGCACCCGCGTTAGAAATACACGAGGACCGGTGAATGAAGCGTTTACAGACCCTCACACCTAAAGGTCTAAACAGCAAATTAAACCACCCCGACAACATTTAATAACTCACAGACACAAACGAACTCTCTCTACAAATCGAAGGATAACAACCGAATGACCAAGGACTACGCCCATACCTATCTACATGTAAACATGATGTCTATTCCCAATGACCGACTCAAGCATTATAAGTTACAATAATAACGAATACAATGGATATTCCATTACCTTGATAAAAAATGTGGTAGTCATTTTTGTATAATTCGGCTGCAATTCGTCTAATAATTCTGTGCTGATTCCTTTACATGTGTTTGTATTTTTGGTTTTATGGTTATGTTTATTTATTTTTTTTGTATATCTATATTCTACTATTTATTGGGATATATATGTTCCTTGGTTTTTTAGGTTCATACACACACCGTAACCTACTTACAAACTTTACGCACTCGCACTAACTTACCCACACACTCTCTCTATTCACCCTACGTACTCTTACACATCCACAGAACACACTCACACACACGTACATAGCTCTGACTCACACTTCCTAATAGCACTCGCACAAACACGCACAAGCATATATACACACACTTACTCATGACATTAATCTCCTAACAGCAGGGGTGATCAGTCATCCCCCCACAGACCAGACAGGCCATCCTCAATATAGCAGGCATATATCACACTTCTCCCACACCCTACACTAACCCACCCACATAATCATACTCACGCCCCTCACACATTCAATAAGCCAATAAAGGAACACATGTACTAACTAGATCCTGAACATGTTTATTCAACATAATTACATGATGCTAGAATTTTGAATTTTGGTCACTCGCACTCAAATATGCGGTGACAATGAAACCTGTTCGAAACTACAGTCCGCACTGTAACTACAGCCCGGCTCGTACTCGTGACGAAGGAAAAGGTTTAACGCTTCTTACTGGTGTACATGACGATCTTTATTACAACGTGTTAACTTTACGTACAGTACAACGTGTTAACTTTACATACAGTACATGTTAACTCTACGTACAGTACAACGTGAAAACTGTAAATACAATAATAAGGCCATGAATTAGGCAAAACACACAATACATATAAACGGTTAACATCGTAAACCGACATACATAACGTTTACGTTTGAACGTAGAAAACTGTAAATACAATAAGGCCGTGAATTAGGCGAAACACATATAGATGGTAAAAACATCGTAAATAACATACGCAGCATTTGAACGCACAATCACAAATTGGCTAACCTTGCCTTAAATTCTGGTTTAGTTATTCCTACATATGCTTTTTCGTCTTCTTTATTATTTTCTAATGTTGATATTTTTGCTAAGTATTTGTTTCGTTAGGCATTTATTTCCTAAGACGCATTGCTCTGGTTGTTTGCAGTTGCATTTCCTTGTTGTGTTAATTTTCTCGTTTTCATTCCTAATTTTGCCTATTATTCTATTATTATGGTTTGATATGATTTTTCCTAGGTTATCCATACATGCATATCTCAATTTAATATTATTCGGATTAAGTATGTTATGTAATTTGCTGTTACTTGGGAAGTTTCTTCTAATTATCTCAATGAACAATTTCCTTACATTCGTACTCACTTGGTGGAGTAAACCAAATTACTTTCCTCTTTTTTACTATTTCTGTTTTTTTTAATATTATTATTATTTTTCTTTTTTTATTTAATGTTTATTTTTGCATCCTGTAGAGCCGGGTCCAAAGTATGGTCCTGGGGCGCTATAGTGGAGTCTTCATCTTATCGACAGCACTTTCAGTAGTAGGTGGGCTGTTCCAAGTAGGGCAATCTTTTGGACTACATGGATGTTGATGTTACCTTGGATACGGTTGATGTACTTTTCCGTTCCCTTCCTAGAGCTCCGCTGACCACCGGTGTTATGGTGGTTTTCATGCCCCACATCCGGTTGATCTCGATTCCCAGGTCCTTGTATTTTGACATTTTCTCAGTCGCCTTCACGGAAGTGTTTCTGTCAGATGGTATTGCCATGTCGATGAGCATGCACCTCTTTTCTTTTCTGTCCTTGATAACGATGTCAGGTCTATTTGCCCTTATTTCTCTGTCAGTTTGGACGGGCATGGTGACTTCGTCGTTCTCAGTGACAGTGTTAGGTTGGTGCTCATACCATCTTTCGGGTGTTTTGATTCTGTATTTCCTACAGATCTTCCAGTGTAGGTATGCCGCTGCCTTGTTGTGCCTGTGGGTGTATTCGGTCTTTGCCAGTTCCGGGCAGCCTGAGACGATGTGCTCGACCGTTTCCTCGTACTTTCCGCAGATCCTGCATTGTGGGTCTGTTCCATCCTTTATTATGCGATGGTGATAGGATCTGGTTGCGTTTCTGCTTTCAGTCCGGTGCTCCTCAGCCACTGATGTGTTTTTTGTTGGTTTACAGTTGCTTCTTTCACCCTTCTAGGGTATTTCCCGTGCATTTCTTTTGCTCCCATATTCTTTTGCAGTTGTTGTTAGCCATGTTGTTTTGCCTACTGCTTTACTCGTTTGGCGGTCGCCTCTTTTTCTATTGGTGGGTTTTCGGGGATATCAAGTTATTTCTTGAAGAGTGTAGCCTCTTTGTTAATGGAATGGGTCTGGTGTTTTACTTGTTAATGGAGTGGGTCTGGGGTTTTACTATTTGGAGGAGAGGATCCTCTGTTTTTGACAGGTATGCATCTAACTCGATAGTGGTGGTCTTGAACGTAAGTTCAAGTTGGGCTAGGCCCCGTCCACCTGACGTTCTTGGTAGGTAGAGCCTGTCGACATCCGCTTTCGGGTGATGCATCTTCTCCTTGGTAAGCATTTTTCTTGGTGTCCAGTCTTTTGATGTCATTCAGCTACCAGTTGATGATGTTGAAGCTGTATTTTACTATAGGTATCGCTAGGATGTTTATGGCTTTGAGCCTATTGGCCGCATTAAGCTCGCCTTTAAGTATCATACGCACTCTCCTGAAGTACTCTTTCCGGATCTTCTCCTTCATGGTTGACTGCTGTATGCCATCACCTTCGTTCACCCTAGGTACTTATATGTGTCATCCTAGTCTAGTCCCTTGGTCGTGGTGTTGATATCAAGGTCTATGTCCTCAGTTTTAGCTTTCCTCTTTTAAAAGTGGCTTGGGCACACTTTTCTATACCGAGCTCCATCTTGATGTCATCGCTGAAGGTCTTTTAGTTGGTTGTCGTCCTTGGCAAATGTCTTCAGGTCGTCTACATAGAACAGGTTGTTCACCTTCCCGTTCTGCGTTGCGTACCCGTAGCTGCTGCTGTTTAGCAGGTTGCTTAGAGGCGCTAGTGCTAGGCAGAAGAGCAGAGGTGACAACGAGTCCCCTTGGAAGGTCCCACTTCTGATGTTGATCGGTCCCGATGTTAGCGACCCATCTGCAGGTTTCCATGCTCTCCGTGATGAATCTGATAGTTGTGGGGCATACTCTGTAGATCCTGAGGCTTTTCTCTATCCAGGAGTGTGGCACGCTGTCAAATGCTTTCCTACAGTCCAAGCTGTTGACAGGTTCTTTTTCCTCGACATGGCCTCTTGCAGAATCGCATTGTTGATGAGTAGCTGGTCCTTGCACCCGTAGCTTCCCTTCTTGCATCCCTTCTGCTCTGGTGGGGTCAGTTTGTTTTCATCAAGGAAGCTGTAGATCCTCTCCATGATGATGGCGGTGAGGATCTTGTACGTAGTTGGTAGACAGGTGATTGGCCTGTAGTTCTTTGGGTTTTGTGTTTCTTCCGTCTTTAGGAGTAGGTACGTGACTCCCCATGTAAGTCATCTGGGATATTTCTTTGGGTTCTCGATTATGTCGTTGTAGGCACATATGAGGTCTTAATGGATGCTCGGTAGGTTCTAAATCCAGAAATTGGCAATTTTGTCAATCCCTGGTGCTTTCCAGTTTTGAGCCTTGTTAATGGCAGCAGTGGTCTCTGTGATGTGAATATCCGACCATCTTTGCGTCTTTACGTGTTTGTAAAGGTCCTGTTGTTGTTGGACCCACGGAGCTCTTTCGTTGTGAGACTTGTTGCTTTCCCAGAACTCAACCGCTTCGGTAGTAAGTGGTAGGCAGACGTCTTTTTGTCCAGCTCTCGGTAGAGTCTTTTGGTATCTTCTTTGAAGATCTTGTTTTGCCAAAAGAAATTGCTTCTTTTGGTGAATCTCCTGAGTCTCTGCGCCTTTGCTAGGATTTGTTGCTTTAGCGTCTCTTTGGCTATCGGCACATCTTCCCTTTTTCCGATGTTCAACTGTCTTTCCAGCTGTTTCCGTTTTCTTTCCTTTATGTTGGAATTTGTTTCTAACTCACTCATGAGTGATAGTCGGCCACGCAGTTTTTTGATTTTGTTTTTGATTCTTTCTCTCCATGCTGGTGGTTTTCTTTTCTTTTTTTTGTTTTGTTTTGTTTTGTTTTTGGTGTTTTGGTCTTGCTCCTTTTATTGATTGAATTCGGGAACTGTTTAATTACTGATGGCGGGTGATTGGATTTCCTATTTACGTATATCGGTGTGTTGTTCGGTTTCGCATCATTTTCATATGTTTTAGTGTCTAGATTAAATGTCACATCCAGGAAATTAACAATTTTAACATTTGCTCTTATTTCTATTTTAAACCCTATTTTTAGTTATTTGATTTTTAATAATATCTACTTCCCTTCCGCTTTTGTTTTTTTACTACTACTATCCCATCATCTCTATAAATGCCGACATCTGCAACTTCTATGCTTCTGGTATTAGTCAGATTATACAGGATATACAGCCCCACAAAGTCTGATATGTGTGTGCTATCATAGGCTCCCATGGCGACATTGAAGTCACGGCCATTTGTTTTTACACATTGTTCATTGTTTTGGCATAGGATAGTTTTTCTACTATGCATTATAATTTCAATTTTGTCTTGTTCTATATCCGTGCCATGGTCAGTGCATTTTGTACTGATTTTTTTGTTTATAGATGGATAGAAATCAACAATGTCAAAGGTTATAAACACAGCATTATTCTTACCTCTGATGTTAAACCATTTTAATGCGTCCATGGTATTTATCCACTGGTTAAATCCATAGTGGTTCTTTACTTTCTCATTTATTCCATCTAAGATCCTTTTGCTTATTTTGCCGACTTCTGATTTAGTGGGTTTGGGATCTCTCTGCTACCCTGCACGTTCCCATGTGGCGGATGGGGAATGCTCCATAGATATATGGGGTACCGTCGAAGACGGCGTGGACCATAGAGACACCCTGTAGATGTATAGGGTCCCACCGAATGTATCGAATAAAATGACACAAATCTAAATGCTCACCAGAAATACTGGCAACGGGTGAGCTAAACTAGCCACCAACTTCCCAAATCCAATATGAGAGCACAACCATATAAATATCGTAGCGTTCCTGTTGGATCATCGCCTATTAAAGGTCCAACCACATGGCTTCGTGTACCTGCGGGTAATGTGCCCTCGAATGCGAGCAGACACTGTCCAAGCAAGTCAAAGTCTTGGACATTAAACAAATTAAACATGAAGATCTACACCTACAACGCTCGTGGCATAGCCGAGGACCATAGACTAGACCAACTACAAATGGAATTTGATATCATCGACTGTCACATAGTAGTTATAAGTGAAACTCACAGAAAAGGAGAAAACCTCCTAAAATTAAAGGTAAGTAACCACCTTTTCTATTATAAAGGGAGAGACGATAACACAATTCAGCGGCGTAGGATTCCTAGTTAACAATAACATCGCAGGCAACGTCATAAGCTTTGACAGTATATCAGACAGAATAGCCTGGATAGTAGTCAGACTCAGCAAAAGATACACACTAAAGGTAATCCAGGTCTATGCGCGAACTTCGACAAGCTTTGAACAAGAAATTGTAGAGTTCTATGATGATATCAGTAAGATAATAGATCAGCAGAAAACTAACTACACTCTACTCATAGGAGACTTTAATGCTAAGGTAGGTAAAGGAAAGATTGGGGAATCCAGTGTAGGAAAATATGGAATAGGACAGAGGAATGATAGAGGTGACATGCTAGTAAATTTCGCAGAGAGATACGGTTTAAAGATAACTAATGCATTCTTTCAAAAACGAGAAGGTCGGAAGTGGACCTGGAAAAGCCCAAGTGGCACAGCTAAAAACGAAATTGACTTCATACTAACTGATTAAGACGTTACCGTTATAAACAAAGTAGACATGGGCAGCGACCATAGAATGGGAGCTTGCAGAACTAAATTTAACTTTAAAACAGAAAGAAATAAAATGATCCTTAAGAAGAAGAGATGCCTCAATAAGATAGATATAGAGAACATTAGCAACTTCAGAGTAGCGACAGAGAACAGATTTCAGGCTTTGTGAAATACAGACAGTGACATAGAGGAAAACATCTGGAAAATAGCGGCGGAGATGGTAGGCAATACAAACGTAAACAATAACACAGGGAAATACTCTAAACGAACATTAAAACTAATTAAACAGATGAGAAATATGAAGATAAAAACTAAAGAAGACGAAAACAATAAAGCAGAACTTAACAAACTAATAAATAAACGAACGAGAAGAGACTAAAGAAAGGAAAACACTAAGTAGAGGCTATCAGAAAGGGGAAGAGTTTAAAGCACGCCCGATCCGCAGATCATACCGGCAAGCAACAGATGCTTGCACTAAAGGATAAAAATGGCAAAATTATTTTTTTTAAAAGTCAAATTGACTGAAGAATACTATGAGAATGTATATGCTTCTAAACTAAATATACCACAAACTACTAAACCTATAGATACTAGCGATATCTCAGACATAACAGTAGAAGAAGTAGTATCTGCACTACGAAATATGAAACTCGTTAAACCCCCCCCCCCAGGGGAGGACGGCATAACGACAGATCTTCTAGAAGATACAGGAGAAATCTTGCACAAAGGACTAACACAGCTATTCACGCAATGTATAAGAGAAAGAAAAGTCCCTAAGAACTTCTGTCTAGAAATAGTAATCCTACTCCACAAGAAAGGAGATAAGCACGACCTAGGCAACTATCGCCCGATTACACTACTACCTAACATATATAAACTATTCATAAAAATACTCACAAACAGACTAACAGGCACTCTAGACGAAAATCAACCACGCGAGCAGGCAGGCTTTAGATCCCCTACACGCAATAGATCAACTAATTGAGACATCCTTAGAATACAATAAACCACTCTGTTTGGCCTTTGTAGATTATGAGAAAGCATTTGACTCGGTAGAACACGCCGCAGTCTTCAACGCAATGAGCGAACAAGGCACTGCAATAATTAGACTACATACAGATACAAACAAGATAAAGATATCAAAAGGAGTAAGACAAGGGGATACAATATCACCTAAACTATTCACAGCGAGCCTAGAAAGCACCTTTCGGAAAACTGACTGGTAGGGAATGGGAATAAACATAGATGGAGAATACCTAAGCAACTTAAGATTTGCTGATGACATTTCTATGACGTCGGAAGCATCCGAAGAATTACAAAACATGTTAACCGATCTAAATAGGGAAAGTAAAAAAATAGGCTTAAAGACTAACAGAACGAAGACAAAAGTAATGTTCAACGATAAAGACCCCCAAAAGGTCATAAAGATAGAAGGCGAGATTCTAGAAGAGGTTGATGAATACATCTACCTGGCCAGGTAATAAAGCTAGAGAAATACCATGACTGCGAAATAAAACGACGCATAACGATAGGTTGGAAAGCATTTGGTATGAATAGAGACATTCTGAGGAGCACCTTGCCAATATGTCTAAAGCGTAAAGTATACAACGGCTGCATAATACCAGCCATGACTTATGGATGCGAAACATGGAAATTGACCAAACGAGCTGAAAACCAATTCAGAATAGCACAGAGAGTCATGGAAAGAGCAATGCTAGGGATAACTCTAAGAGATAGAAAAAGATCAACATGGATCAGAGAAAGGACTAGAGTGAAAGATATTATACAACTAATTAAGCGGCGAAAATGGAGATGGGCTGGCCACCCCTGCAAGAAGAGTTGACAATAGATGGGGGAAAAGACTAACCGATCGGTGTCCATGGGACAGTAAACGAAATAGGAAAAGTCCAGACACAAGATGGAGGGACGAGATAGAAAGGTTTGCCGGTAAGACTTGGCAGAGGTTAGCACAAGATAGGTTGTCATGGAAAGAGATGGGAAGGCCTTTGTCCAGCAGTGGACTTATAAATGCTGCTGCTGCTGCTGCTGATGCTGATGATGCTGATGCTGATGATGATGATTAGTCTTGCAGTTGGTTTATTTTTTAAGTTCTCCTTGTGGACCTTTAGTAGTATGTATGCATCATTTTGTATAGTTGAGCCACTCTGTCGCTTTTTTATTTTTTATATGTATTCTTTATATTTTTCTCTACTAGTTTTTTGTATTGTTCGGGTACCATTTTATATACGTTGGTTGTTTGGTCCGCTCTTACTAGTTTGTTTTTTTTAAAACTTTCTTTATTTCATTCATGAGTTTTGTTTGGAAGTTGTCTATTTTACTGATGAATTTTATTTGGTTTATGATATTAATCATTTCTGCTTCAAAGTTGTCCAAGATTATATTTTTGGGTGGTGTTTTCTTGGTTTTGAAACCGAAGTTTTGCTTCTCTTTATTATTCTCCTGTTTAGTAGAAATATGTCTTCCATCTTATTCTTGCTATTAAATCCTCGATCTTTTTCTACTAGTTTCAGCATATATTGGTGTTTAGATGGAGTTGGTATATCCTTTTTGTTTTTTGGGGTCTGGTAGAATGCTCAACCTCGTGTAACTCGGGAGCATTGTAATCCGTATACATCAAATTGCTACATATATGTGTCAACATAATTCAGTAGACCGTGGTTTTGGAGAATGCTCAATACCTG
>VCCN01003533.1:76536-87638 GCA_006491835.1 Architeuthis dux | reverse complement strand
TATAATCTTTTATTCCTTATAAGATATTGAGCACTATAATACATAGTGCTCAATATTTCAACAAATATGTTTAAAAAAACACAAGATACGCGCACACACACACATATACATTTCAATAAAAATATATGAGGTATACTAAATGCTAATTTGTTTCTTACTTTTTTGTATTCATCAATAAATAAGTTTATATTTACGTTATTTGTTCGGCGTTTCGTTCTTTTGAATTTTAACGCTTTCGTTATACGTAGTTGGTGTTCTTATCACACGTTCCATTGCATGGTTGACACGACTTAACGGTTAATAGTGTTGTTGATTATGATGTTGCTCCCTATCATGTCTTTGATGTTTAGGGGTATGCGACCACATCAGGTTCTTGGAACGACTGGTTAAGTTCCTGTTTAAGTTTTAAGATGTCCCCGCGGTTCATCATTATTCGAGTTAGAGGGGGGTGTTGTTGGATGTCGTTATGAGCGGTATGCGGTAAGATCTGTCTTAGTTAGTTTTAGGGTTTCTTCTCTAGGGATTGAAATAGCCTTATTTGTTAGGTCCTTCACCAGGTCGTATCGGTAATCCCGTGCTGTGAAATGTTTTATTCATTGTTCAGTAACATACAGATTGGGACCAAAAGTACGAAGCAAGAAACAGTTGAATCTATAATTCTAAAGAACGATGGTGAAATTAATATTCCAGAATATGTGATGAAGATATTGGCCACATATTGACAGCTGGAGATTGTAGACAACTCGAAATTAAGGAACTCCTCACAATAGGTCCAAATTATAGAGAGCCAAAATGTTTAAATTATGGCAAATGTGTGAATGAAATTACAAAATCATTAGATACTTTTATGTGAGAAATAAATATCGATTAATAGAATCTGCGTTCGACGATAGTGTGTAAATAGAATTATTAAATTAAAAATATCAAAGCAAATATGTGATAATTTAGATTTAGACGTTACCTACTAGTATGTTTCTATATAAACATTTTTATGGCCTACCTATATGTAGGCCATAAAAATGGATTTAGTCGTTTGGAGTGTGAAAGAACACTAAAATGGCTAAAACCAGGCACAAATGACTCAGTTTCATTTGTTTGACTGTTAGCTTGGCATGATGGGAGATTGAACACAGAATGCTAAGGTAACAAATGTCTGGAGAATATTGATGGTAGATTCCATTAAATAGTAATGACTAATTGTAGTTTTGGATTGGTCTAAACACATAAAAGAGCCTGTCCTAGCGTTGGAGTCCCGACTTCTTAGGGACAGGGCGGCAAGACCGGTCCTACGTGGAATAGGCCTCCCTAACTGCGTACGCTGATGACGTTACCATTTTCTTGTCCTGTCGCCGGGACATAAAGGTGGTGCTGAAGGCGCTTGCACGATACGAACAGGTCGAACGGCCTGCGGTTATGCATCTGGAGCGGGACAACTCCTCTTCTGGAAGGACGGACCTGTCCGCATCTTTGGACATGGCCTCCAGCTGGAGAAGAATTGGTCAGAAGTACAGTCTAAGGTCGAAGCGTCGATCGGGATTTGGCTTGAAAGGCTGAGCCGAGGCGGGCTGCATGTACGTCTTCCCTCTGATCCTTTACCGTCTGGCTGTACTGCCCCTGCCAGCGAAGTGGATGTTGGCACTCGAGAGCCTACTTTTCCCATTGCTGTGGAAGGGAAGCAGGCCAGCAGTTCGCAAACAGGTTTGTATGCAACGTCTGGCTGGCATTTCTGAACCGTACCTTAACCGTACCTGTGTGGGCGTGGAACATTATGGAGGTCTTCCCTACGTTCCACCTCACTCCCGAGGTCGAGCGCCGTCGTAGACCTAAAGGAGAGACGCAGTTCCTCAGCGAGTGTCGTCAGGCATTGCACAAGCTTGCTCGGTCCAGCGACTAGAAAGAAAAACTCTATATCGGGGGTTAGTGGAGGGTGCCGCTTCGGAAGCAGCACGACCTGTCGTTGGAGGAGCTCCACTCCCTGTGACATTGGGCGCCAGGTGCGGAGTACCCGAGTGAGAGAAAACTCATTCTCTCACCTGGCGATTGGTTCGGAACGCGCTATATTTCAATGACGTGGCCTTCAAAGCGGGATTGGCTGATATTCCTGATTGTACCTAATGTGACAGTTGTACAGAAGAAACGGCTCAGCACACCTTCTTCTCTTGTCACAAGGTCAGCCCGCTCTAAGACTACGTCAACGAGGTAACGGCTCGGCTCCCCTCGAGCCCGATCGACCAAGAATCGTCCTGGATGTCGCGTACGCGTGTGACAACATGTCCCCCCCCCATATTGCCGAGGTGAAACTGATGGTGTTTCGGACACTGCTAGCCGTAGCTAGAATGGTGGTATGGAACACCTGAAGGAGATCTATGAGAACGAATCTTCTTCTCATCACAATCTGATTGACTTCTTCAAACATCAGGTGAAAATCGGTTGTGACAGGAAAAGGTTGCATCGCATAGGTTTGATACGTGCAGTAAGCTTGGTCTGTTTGAAAGGAGCCAGATTGGAGTGGTCTTTCCCGCCGACACATGGCGCACGCAGTCCCTGAGTTCTTTTTTTCTCCGGAACTCCCCCCCCCCCGTTAAGGTAAGTGCTCTTAGCTAGATAAATGATTGCTTTACTTTTTTCAAGAACCCCGATCCCCAAGTTTTTTCTCATCCTCCTCCACCAAATTTACGTCTTGGAAAAAGAAATCCCGCCTTTTGTCCGAACCCAACCATAATTCGTTTTTTGTCTCTCCCCAATGTCATTTAGAGAACGACCCACTTGTTTCTGGACAAACCCCAGAACAGCGGGCGTTCTGCCAATTAGCACAGGTAGGGAGGGTCAGCCCCTCAATTTTGTTTAGTTTCTTTCTTTTGGGGGATTTCCCCCCTCCCCATCATCAACATCAAATTGTATATTTTATCATGGGTTTTAAATAGCTCCCACGGAGTAATTGTGGTATTGTGGTGAATGAAAAAGATTGGAAAAAGAACGGTGAATTCTTATGGTGAAAGGATTATTTTAAGAACGAAAGGGTCAAGAATGAAACTAGACAAATGAGGACCAGTCTTCTCCCCACTCCCCCCAAACGGCCTTGTGCCTAATTTTATGTATCACTACGTAGAATAAAAAGAAAGACTTGGAAGCTTCGTCTTATTGCTTGTTGAAGACTTTTTTTAACTGCTGAAGGGCGTGGATTTACGTACACTGCCAGAGCGAGAGGCCATTTATTCCAGAAAAAATAGGAGAAGCAGAAGACTTGGCCACTAAATTCTTTAGTATTGTCTAAGGTAGGGCGGATCTTTTTCTTTGGGGGTTCCTTCGCCTCTCATGGCCGACGATACAAGTCAGGCCATGAGGGCCCTTTTTAAGTCCCCGATAATGGAGGGAAAGAAAAAAAAGAAAAACGACAAGCGGGGACTTTCCCAACCAATGGAGATCCCCCCATTTCTATAACTAACGATGCGACGGAGTTCGTCAAGAGTAACCATAATTTCGCCCACCTTGTCAAAGAGGATGGGATCATGGCATATTTTCCCGAACTAAAAAGCATCGATCAAGAATGGTGTCCGTCCTTTTGATTGTCACGTCAAATAAAGACACTGTGATAAAATCACTAACCGGTTTGTGGGTGAAAGTAGAAAAGGTGGTTAAAGGAAATGGCTTTTCTATGTGGGACATACAGCTACCCAGCGGAGAAGAGTGCGCAGCACTAACGAAGAGGGATCTCCACACGAAAGAACATATGCCTCGAGTAGAATACCTCGAAAGAAGGAGGACCAGGGTATCAGTATTCGAGGTCCCTTGCCATGTGTTAGGAGAGAACATCGTCGCATATCTCCTGAAATATGGGTATATTGTGTCAGTCTCTTCACAATGCGGAGGGAGGTGGAGGTTCGATCTCATGATCGATAGAGAATCCTTCAACTCCCTTCCCAAATGTTTGGAAGTAGATGACCGGAAGACAATACCCGTTATTGTCAGTGGCAGAAGGCCAGTGTGCTGGTTTTGCGGTGAAAGTGGTCACCTCGCGGATGCTTACAAGGGGAAAAAAGCGCCTGAAAAACCGGCCGTCAATACAGAAGATCCCTTTCCACTTACTGTGTCCGTCGAAAAGGGATCAATAGCAGATCCGGCTACTGTCTGGACCCGAGAAAACAGGTCCACAATTGAGGCTCACCTTCGTACCCCTTCTCCTAAGTTGGTTTCTCCATCGCCAAAAAAGGTTAAGGCACTAACGGAGAAGTCTGGCGGAGAGTGGCAGGCAATAGAAAAATGTGGAAGGGAAGGCCCAAACAGCAGTTCCTCTGTCCCACATAGAACCCAACCGGGAGGCACCAACAAACCTGGGAAAGAAACGTTTGAGGCAGCAAAGACTCTGTTAAAGAAGCTAAATGAAAAAAGAAAAAAAACAAACACAGACAGCGGAGAGGGTGAGCCACTCAACTGCCAACTACCCCCACCTCCTAACTATTAAAAGAATCCCTCCTATAAAACTACCCCCCTCCAAAACAACCTCTCCCAGAAAGCTACAGTTATCAGAGCCTATCTCCCCGGCTTTCCCCTCACCCAAAACTCAACCTCCACCTCTACCCACACAAGCACTTATACTCTCTCCCTCCCTTTCCTGCACCTTCTTCATCCTCACAAAACATCAAGACAGCGAAGCTCAGAGGATCAACCCTCAAAAAAGGAAAAAATAACTAAACATAAAATGGGTGTCCACATCTGTCGTGTGGACACGGACATAATAAAAAAGGTGAATCCCCAGAAGCAAGCTGAAATGGACTTGAGGATCCTCCACAACTTGAGCCTGGAGAACTGCTTACAGATGTCTGAGTCAGGGAGAAATCCCGGCAGGTGTGACTATGTTGATGGAGGCAAACGACGCCTTCAAAACCTCCTTTCGCTGACTGTCTGGCATCAATCACAACTAAAAAAACTCAAGCTATTTTGTTCAGGGAGGGACCCAGTTTACATGCACCCTTTCCTTTAAAAACTAACCTCCCCCAGACACATCGGTCGTATGTCCCTTGACTGGACCATCAAGACTGAGATGGGTCATGAAGCCATGGGATCTGCCATCGGTGTTCTGACCCACCGCATGTTCATTTCCGGTCCTCAACACCAATAAACTAACTATGGCTCTCTTTTTAGTAAGTGTGAATGGCTAAGGGCTGAGGAACGAGGTTAAAAGGGTTAAACTCCGAGCGACTATGAGAATGAGCTGTCGGGTAATTTTCACCTCTTCTCTGCATACTTGAGTAACTGCTCAAAGGGTGTTCCAAAATTTATTCAGCATTTTCCATTGGTGATTAAGATGATTCGAAATCGGGTAGTCCGATTTTAACTCGATGTTATAGTTTCTAACATTTCCCAATTACGGGAGTATTTTGGCAGGAATACTGTTTTCTTTATAGAGAATGGGAGGATCAAGAACAGTGTCTAATTGCAGTGTCTAATTGTTGATTGGCTAATTGCGTTCTATTTTACCATTAATCAAAAAATATTAATGTTAAAATTCAAATCTTCCTCTGCTGTCAGCAGATGAAAATTTAATTTTTAACATTTGCAGATGTGTGTCTAGTAATTACAATGTAAAACTGTCCTCCACAACTTCAGAGAACCTTATTCTTTGTCGTAACTCTATTCTAAATAACTGTATTCACGGAGAGAACGTTTCTTTAAGACAGAATACTGTACAACAAAAATATTTCAACCTTGTACAGCAGGTAGCATAAATTATTTGTTATACATGTTACCGCCTTTTTCATGAATTAGTTTCAGTTATTTGATACTTATTTTAAATGTGGTAGGATACAAGTGGTATATACATTTATCCCTACCTTCCGTCAGTAGTTTCAATGAATTACTAGCGGAAAAGAGAAACGCATGAAACAATGCAAGTAACCTCTTGCAAGCATGTTTATTTCAGCACGATACTTTAACCAGACATTGTCACTACAATTGAGCATACGCTTTACCCTTAGTTATTTCTAACACAAATAAAAGTAGTGATATTTATTGCGAAGTGGTATGCGTACGTGTGTGTTAAATACTTACATGTGTGTGTATACGCGGGTGTGTGAAGCTTGTGAGGACATTCTTAAGGTTGATCAGACTTGTATGCGTCTCCTACTTCAAAAGCGGGCAGTGTCATCTCAGACTTCTTGGAGCCATGATTCTCCATCAATTAAGTTTGATAGAGAGATTTTCTTGGGAAAATTCTTTCGCCAAACTTGAAAAGCTATGCAGAGATTTTCATTAGTCCTTGTCAGATTAGATCCGATCACGGATTGGTTAGGGGCGTGGCCTAAAGCCAATAAGAAGAGTTGCCAGTGGAAAAAAGGCGTGTTTTTAGAAAGGCCTTAAATGAGGAGAAATATCTAGACTGTAGAAATAAAGCAAAGAAAGCATAGAAAGAATGGAAGGGCGAAAAGCTTCACCATACCTCGTTTTCGCAGTAGCAAGAGAATGGTTAGATGGAGAGAGAATTAGCCCACCAAAACTCTTTAAATACCTCTGTGAGCCTGACGTCATAAATTCCTGGAACAGCTGTTAGCTGTTTCCCTATTGGTGGATCTGGACAGGGACAACATAACGGTAATTTTAAATCTTCTGCAGAAAGAAAGGGGCGATAGCTCTTATCAAGTGTACATAATTCTTCTACGTATTTATATCTTTCAGTGCTAGTTGCTGTTTTACAGGTGCCTGATTTCTCGTGGCGCATGTTTGTCTGTTTTTGTTTTGAATGCGCCAAGCAGAGGTTTGTGGTGTGTCAAAATATGGAAGACACATAAGTGTAAAGTGGCGAAAGTGATGGACTGCTGAATATGCAGCGTACAACTCTCGACCGAAAGTACTATAGCGGGATTCTGTGTCCGTCAGCATTTTCCAAAAGAAGGCTATAGTAACTAGACACAATTCTGCGACAACTCAGTGGCATTTGTCAATTCTGTTTTTATCTGGTCAAAAGCAGTCAGTGCTTCGTTCTTTTGCGTCAGTCAGTATGTCAGTTAAGGGCTTAAGTATTTCTGCACATCTGGGAATGAATCTTTTATAAAAATTGATCATTCCCAGAAATTGGCGTAATTTCCTCATGGTGTCCGGAGCAGTGACAATTGCAGATAGCTTCCTAACTCTTCTGCACGCAATTCTGCGGCCATATTCGTTGCCTGGGGAGACATTCTTTTTTATCTGTTTCTAACTACGAGAGCCTGGTCTTGTTTCTCCTGCGTATCCTCTAAGTACAGCCTGATTAACTCTAGCTTCAATTGTGCCGCTAATCTACCCAAGTTGAGTCTTTGACTATAGTCGGCAGCAAACGACCGTATCTTCCTTTATTTATTCCCAAACAAAGTCCCCGCCAGTTCCCGCATTATCATTAGTATTAACTGGTCCCGGAAATCCTTCTCATCCGATAAGGATGTGTTGAATTTCCAGGATCCAGTCATCTTAGGCTTAGCCCTACCTAAATTTATCCGGACCCTGACTAAGCCTTACGTCGACTTTCCTAATGAATACATGATCAATGAAGCTCGAGCTGCCTCTAGCGGCCCAAGACCACTCTGGATTGTTGGGGTACTCATTTCGGTATTTATCGACAAGGTCCAACCTGTTGATTAAACCACGAAATGGAATCACGTCCAAGTATCTTCTCTACCCCTCGTACGATCTATATCGGGATCAAGGACGGCATTCCAATCACCCATTAAAATTACACGTCGTCACGAGGCGATCGATTCTCGGAAAAAGGTTCGCCCCCTCTGGTAATTGGCGCATAAAGGCTGAGCGTACAACTCTCGACCGAAAGTACTATAGCGGGATTCTGTGTCCGTCAGTTTTTTCAGAAGAAGGCTATACGTCACCAGTACCCGCCCACGTTTTGTTGTAGGACGGCGCCTATAGCGTGGTTTGAAGCATCAGTAGCTAGACACAATTCTGCGACAACTCAGTGGCATTTCTCAATTCTGTTTTTATCTGGTCAAAAACAGTCAGTGCTTCGTTTTTTGCGTCAGTCAGTATGTCAGTTAAGGGCTTAAGTATTTCTGCACATCTGGGAATGAATCCGTTATATTTAATAAAAACATTGCACTGAAAAAGGATTTTGTGGATTTTGTGAGATAGTTATGTGAACTAAATTAGGCCGGGGGCCAGCAGGTTCTACCGTGCACCACCCCCCCATGATTCTATATTTATGGTACCAAAATGTTCCTTGGGATGTGCTCTTTCAGAAAAAAGATGTTCCCATGGAAAAAGTTGGGAAGAACTACCTCATTTGCATAAAACAAAATGGTCGCCAGCTACAATAGCTACAGATTGACAATCTGAGGAAATTCTCTTTCCAACGATATATATATATATATATATATGTATATATCTCCTTCATTAACTATATCCACAATTTTGTCTATAAAGTATACAGACACTTCCTTGTAAAATCCTGAAATACCTATAAATTCTTTTTGAATTCCTCATGTCTTAAACCCATGATATAGCCTTTTAAAGTACTCAGATATGTCAACTGGGAGACGAGATATGAAATTATGTTTTGTTGGTGTGTGCTGGGGACCATTTTGTTTTATGCAAATGAGGTAGTTCTTCCCAACTTTTTTCTTGGGAACATCTTTTTCCTGAAAGAGGACATCCTAAGGAACATCTTGGTACCCTAAATATAGAATCTTTTAGGCGATAATTGCGCCTAAGAATCTGGTGCTCTCAGCAAAAGAAATCGGATGTTAAGAGAAAAAGAGGGCCTTTGACAGAAAGGAGAAATTGCCAGGCATGTAGTAAAGATAGTTTCTGGTCAGGAAAACATTTAAGGAGTTGCTCCGCTAAACCTGATTTTAACAGAATGGTCGTTATAAATTCTCGAAAGGGCTTATAAATGAGGTATGCATTCCTAGTTGTGGCGAAAAGGAATGGAGAAAGAATGACCAAAGATTTGAAGTAAGAAGAGACAGCATTTGAAGAAATGTCCGTAGTTAGAAAGTGAGCCATACGCGAGCCAAACCTCAAATGGAAAAAGGAAGAGATATTTTATGTGCCAGAGAAATAGACACGGGCGAAAGAGGCACTGTAGGGAACAGGCTTCAAAGGCCTAGAGAATCGTAAAACAATGGTTTTTATAGGCGTGCTGACGTCACGCAAAAAGGGAAGCTAATACTAAGTTTCGTACTTCATAGGGTTCAGAGCTGGCCCCGTCGAGGTGACAAAAGCCAGCTTGATATTTCTAACACTATTTTAGTACTTTGAGAAATGTGACCGCTACAATTTCATAGTTTGTTTCTGCGTACTATAAATTATCAAATTGAACTGTAGAAGTAAATCAATTTTCAAAAATAATTAAACTCGAAAAATTATTTTAATTTGTGTATCTCATTAAATTATTTTTACTCCTTGGTTTGTTTTTGTTGGATCTTGCGCAGATTTGTCATGCTCAGTTTTGTCGGTACGGATTTGTCTTGCGCGGAAATGTTGGTGAATCGCGAATAACAACTGCCTGAGTCACACAGTGGGTCACTGCTTGTATTGAGATTTGAGACAAAGAAAATGATTTATCACCTGCGACACGTCACATGGCTTCTTCGCCTTCCTCTGACGCATTGCCTTCTCCGATTCTTACCCTTCTCTTAGATATTCGGAACTTTACCCATTTTTTTCAGTGTGCATTCTATTGTTTTAAGATTTCCCTTAAATTAGCTCGAGTGACGTTCCCTTTTGGGTCAACAAATGTTTTCCTTCATTGCTGCACGTTGGATCCCTTGTCCTTCGTTTATTTCTAGATGCTTCTTCCTGGGCTAGTTCGCGGATCACGGTTTCCTTATCTAGTTCTATAGCCGTTGTTCTTACCAACTTCCCTCTTTTAAAGGTTGCCTTAGCACATTTGTCTAGAACAAATTCCATGGTGACAGTTTTTTACTGTTGCTAACATACCTTCTAGTTCATTATTATTTTTGGCAAACAGTTTCAGATCATCCATGTAGAACAGGTGATTAATAGACCTACCTAGTATGTGATATCCATGCCTTATGCTATTTAGCTAGTTTGAGAGAGGCATTAATGCTATGCAGAACAATAGGGGTGAGAGAGAGTCTCCTTGGAACATTCCACTGTTGATCTGCAGGTTGTCGCATCTAATTTCACCATTAAGGTGTTTGAGGATTAGGGTAGTATTCCATTTCTTCATGCTAACTTTCAGTACTTCTAGTGACTTTATAATCCAGTCATGCGGTACACTATCGAAAGCTTTTTTGTAGTCTATCCATGCAGTTCTTAGGTTCTTATTTTTTGAACGGCAGTTCTCCAGTATCATCTTGTTGATCAACAACTGGTCTTTGCATACGTAAGAGCCTCTTCTGCATCCTTTTTGCTCTTCAGGGAGTATGTTATTAGTTTCAAGGAATTGATACTTTTTTTCAGTTAAGATCGATGTTAGTATCTTGTAGGTCGTGGATAGACATGTGATTGGTCGGTAATTTGGCGGGTTGGCAGTGTCATCAGTTTTTGGAAGTAGATACGTAATGCCTTGTGTTAGCCATTCTGGGTTTTGTTGTGGGTTATTGATGGCATTAGAGAATAGATCTGCTAATGGTTTGTGCATAGATGGAAGGGCATTTAGCCAGAAGTTAGGTACCTTATCTATTCCTGGGGATTTCTATTTTTGTGATTTTCTGAGGGCTTGTTGTACTTCCCCAACGTCTATGTTGGCCCATTCCTGCTCCTCCATCTCGATGTATGTGTTTTCGGTGTTTGTAATCCATTCTGTGTTCCTGTCATAATTCTTTTCATTTCCCCATATTTTATTCCAGAACTCCCTGACTTCTTCACTTGATGGTATTTTTTCTACAGGCTTCGTTGATTTCCCAATTTCCCTGTAGAATGGCTACTGCAGCAGAGTATATTACTTCATTTAGGGTGGTCAAATTCAGGTCAAAACTCTTTACGATTTCGTTGATTGCTTTATCTGCTATTTTATTAATGTGTTTCGTTTTTTTATCATGTCTGATTTGGTCCAATCTTTCCCTTTCTCCCATTTTAGTGTGTTGTGTTTTTGCTAATTCCTTAATGATGTCTGCTTTCATTTCTTCAACTTCCTCTTTATCTGGGTCATTTTC
>VCCN01003533.1:66285-76407 GCA_006491835.1 Architeuthis dux | reverse complement strand
ATTGATTATCTCAGATTTTCGAGAAAACAAAAATATGCCGTATGTATCTGAAGAAAGTTCTCGAAAATCGCCTAAACATCAAGAATATGGTGAAATAATCCTGTTGACAGTGACACAGGATATTGCCCAGAGAGGACACAGAGAAGGAGATGATGAACTAAACCCAGGAAATGTCAGTAAGATCCTTAAATCCACTGCCAAACATGATCCAATTATAGCTGATCCTGTCAAAGATGGCCCAAAGAATGAGAAATACACGAGTTCTGCGATACAGAATGAGATAATTGAAACATTCGCATCTATGGTGAGAGAAGAAATTGCGGAAAATATGAAATCATGTAATTATTTTTCAACACAAGCTGATGAAGCCAATGATGTTAGTAAAACAAATCAGTTAGCACTCGTTATAAGATATTTTGATGAAACTTCACATTCTATTCGGGAGTGCTTTATTTCCATCACCCAAATGATTATGTTTGATGCTGCGTCTATTACTGACACCATTTTGAGCAGTCTAGAGAAACTGGGTTTTGATTATAAGCATCAGTCATGAGTGGAATGTTGAGTGGTGTTCAAAAACGTATCCGTGACAAAGCTCCTTTTGCTTATTACGTACACAGACTTAATTTGGTCTTAATCGATGCTGCAAAATATGTTCCTGAAGCTGCCGATTTCTTCAGCCTGCTTGAAAAACTGTATGTCTTCGCCAGTAACTCTGTTGTTTATGAGAAATTTCTTTCCATACAGCGAGAAATGCTTCCCAAAGAACAGTGACACACGATGGTGACACACGATGGTGATGTCGGGCTACTTCGTGCGAAAATGCTTTGCTGCGCTTGGAATGCATAATAAGGAGACTTCCGTAGATGAAACAGGAGCTCATGCTGTATCCGCTCGAGGATTACTTCCACAAATATATGCAGAATTTGTTCACCTCTTACAGTTTTTCTCGGATATTCTTGGAAAAGTTAACAAAGTATCGCAGCAGCTACAGGATAAGCAAACAGATCTAGGAAAAGCTGCAAAACTCATTTCTTCTCCCCGTGAAGATCTAGCTGATATCCGGAACTCCAACTTGATTGAGCGTTACTCGGATAAGGTAAATGAACTCAGCATTTCACAAACAAATACACGAAAGCGAACAGGAAAACATGAACGGCTCGACGAATTCATTGTACTGGAATCCACCGGTCAAAGGTCAACTTATTTTGATTCAAGTCATGTACATATCAGCATCTTTTATCCAATCTTGGATTGTTTTATCAATGATTTAACAGCCGTTTCTCAAGAGATTCATCCTGGAGGACACATTCTTATCTGAAGAAGACCTAACGGCATTTGCAGCTGCATATTCACTCAATGGAAGTGATTTAAAATATGAGATCTCTCTTGTGAGGAAATTACTTCTCCGCCATGTTTTGTTGATGAATGGTTGTTCAAACCAACATCTATTGTGCGTTTCCTGTCAATTATATGAAGTAGCATTTGACCACCTGTACAACTTGCTGTTGATAGCTGTAACACTCCCGGTTACCAGTACTTCATGCGAGAGAAGCTTCTCAAAAATGAAAATAGTGAAAACATTTCTGAGAAATTCTATGATTAATAACATTGCACTGCTATCGATTGAAAGTTTGCGAGCTGAGAGAATTGTTTTGTTGATGAATACGATAGCCGCCATGATAATCGCAGAATTAAACTTAAACAGAATTTAAACATTAAATCTTTCAGAATTAAGGAAATTTTCAAAAATCATCAATTTGTGGTACTATGGACAGCCAGGGTGACAGCCAGGGTGACAGCCAGGGTGACAGCCGGGCGATGTTAAAAACCTTGTAAGAGGCCATGTGGTTTGCCTCTGGCCGTGGATTCGGCGGTGTGCTGGGTGTGTGGAGATTGTTGTATTTGGAACCTTGAGGAAATGACGATAACGGTTGATGGATGTCGTATCCTTGGCTGTGGACAGTCAGGGTGAAAACCCGATGTTAAAAGCCGAGAAGGGAAGCCAATGTGGATTGCCTCTGACCATGACGTTGGTTGTGTACTGGGTGGGCATAACAATTCGGGAAAATAATTTTGAAGATAAAATTAAAAGGTGAGAAGTGGGTTGATTACAGACCCTAAGGACCGTCTTTTCGCCAACGCAGATTTAAACTGAAATCAGTCTTACCTGACAGGGGCGCTGTAGCCGGTCCCCAAAAGGTATTAGTATGAGAATAAGGATTACCTGGGTAGGAGGAAAGATGGGCGGTTGGAAATCCCAAATTTGGAAAATCGCAAAGGTAAGCTATTTGGGAAAAACGTAAGAGTCGTCGATTTTTAGTGATTTATGTTTGATTATGGGGTAATTAATTACGACCCCCCATACCGTCGACCCTCCTCTGGTTTGGAAGCGATTATCATAAAAGCAGCGGGCTCAAGGCAAGCGGGGAGAACGAAAAACGGAGAACCGAGAGAGAGTGTTCCCGGTAGTAGAACCCATACCGAGAGATGACCAGAAGCCAAAATCTATGACCGACCAACCCAGAAGTACTGCAGCCTAAAGTTGAAGTCCAACATCGTCCAGTCGAAACCTCAAAGTACCAAACCTTAGAAG
The DNA here is from genome assembly GCA_006491835.1 of Architeuthis dux. NCBI lineage: Eukaryota > Metazoa > Mollusca > Cephalopoda > Oegopsida > Architeuthidae > Architeuthis > Architeuthis dux. The sequence continues at coordinate 73,811 of VCCN01003533.1, read as the reverse complement.
AAGCCTTTGAGAAACGGCTGCTTTGTTGCGAGTCGCCAGCTGCTATACAATCTTCCAACCTGACCGAGGGGGCCACCCGTATAATATTACCACTCGGCCAAGTGGGAAGGGTTTCTTTTCTAAAAACCTTGTAACACACACTGGATGGATGTGGTAAAGGAAAGCCAGGAGGACAACGAGAGTGCTGCCCTGAGAGACAAGGTAGAGGCTGGAGAGGCCTCTGATGCTAGTGTCAAAAAGTACACGATGCATGAAAGGATGTTGTACTATCTCCTGGGTAAAGACGATGAGTGAGGCCCAGGTTGTTTGTACCTGAAGCATTGAGAGCGGAAGTGTTGTGACAGTGTCATGAGAAAATGGGAATTGATAAAACCTGAGCTAATAGGCAGGATGTATTTTTGGCCAGTGTTATATAAATAAGTCACGGCATACGTAAGCAGTTGCGTGACAGTCAGGCCAGAAGTAGGAGGCAAGAGAGAGCCACACTAATAGAGACGGATGTCCCCTCCTATCCGTTTGAGAAAATCTGGTCCATATGGGGAAACTCCCCGAGGAAACTTGTACATACTGGGTTTCGTGGATTGGCTGACAAATTGTCCGGAGGCAATGCGGTGCCAGACAAGAAAGCCCAAACAGTGCCAGACTTGATACTGACAGAGGTGTTCCCGAGATATGGGGCCCAGTTGCAGTTGGTCACTGACAATGGGCCTGAGAATGTAAATAAAATCATGAGGGAGACACAGTATTTGACACAGGCCCTGGCAACAGTGAGATTCTCTATCAACGAGACATCACGGTTTTCGCCCTATTACATGTTGTTTAAAGCCCCGGAGAAAATACATGGGGGAGGACCATCATAAGATGATATTAGAGCAGCAGCATAAGGTGTTCGTGCAGGCCAGGTCGTGAAGGATTCGGCGGGCACAAAAGAAAAGGAATGAAAGGGTGAATAAGGGCAGGAAGAAGGTAGAATTGAGTGTGGGGGACACCGTATTTTATATATAAAGATCACATGATAGACAGGAGTCTTTTATCCTACACTTGGTTGGCCTCTCCATATCTCCAGTGTAGGATAAAAGACTCCTGTCTATCATGTGATCTTCGTTAGTTCAGTGGTAGAACAGCACCGCGTATAGGTGGCTTCCAAGGTGGACGCGGGTTCGATCCCCGCACGAAGTTCGTTTCTTTATTCACATTTACGATTTGGGACGCTCGTTTAGTAGTCGCTCACACCGACTCCGGGCAAATATAGGCTCTTACTAATAAGTGTCATTATAATTATCATATTCTGTCGATTGGATATACAATTATCCATAATTTGATTTTATATATATATATATATATATTGTGCAGAACTAAAATTGTTGGGAAAAAAAATATCTTGCAGAACTAAAAAAACATTTTTTTTAAATGAGGCAGAACAGAAGTTGAAGAAAAGAGACAATTTTAAAGAGATATTGCATGGACAGGGAAGCACTGACTAAAATTAAAAGGTGAGAAGTGGGTTGATTACAGACCCTAAGGACCGTCTTTTCGCCTACGCAGATTTAAACTGAAATCAGTCTTACCTGACAGGGGCGCTGTAGCCGGTCCCCAAAAGGTATTAGTATGAGAATAAGGATTACCACGGTAGGAGGAAGGATGGGCGGAGGTAAATCCCAAATTTGGAAAATCGCAAAGGTAAGCGATTTGGGAAAATCGTAAGAAGTGACGATTTTTGGTGATTTATGTTTGATTATGGGGTAATTAATTACGATCCCCCATACCGTCGGCCCTCCTCTGGTTTGGAAGCGATTGTCATAAAAGCAGCGGGCTCAAGGCAAATGGGGAGGACGAAAAACGGAGAACCGAGAGAGAGTGTTCCCGGTAGTAGAACCCATACCGAGAGATGACCAGAAGCCAAAATCTATGACCGACCAACCCAGAAGTACTGCAGCCTAAAGTTGAAGTCCAACATCGTCCAGTCGAAACCTCAAAGTACCAAACCTTAGAAGAAGCCTTTGAGAAACGGCTGCTTTGTTGCGAGTCGCCAGCTGCTATACAATCTTCCAACCTGACCGAGGGGGCCACCCGTATAATATTACCACTCGGCCAAGTGGGAAGGGTTTCTTTTCTAAAAACCTTGTAACATTTACCGTAGTAAAAATCCTTTTATTGAATTTTAAACCAAGAAATCATTGACTTTTCCGTAACATTTATTTTTCCTTCTGACACCTGCCAACCCAACATCCACTGATTCTTCAACCTTGTCCGAGACACTGATCAAGAACACAACGTGGGGGAGTCACGTTTCGGACGCCGGAGCATCAAGACAGCTTGTCACCGGTAGCAACGGTGTGTCCACGTTCGCTGCAAAGTTCCACGACCCGGCAGACCAATTTACGGATACCGGGAAGGTAAGGGTCATAATTTAAAGAAAAATATTTAGATTTTAATGCTAAGATTATTTCTCGTTTTACCGAAAATAGCTATAAATTATATTTTACCAAATGAATGAAAAATACTAATGCTAAGATTATTTCTCTTTTTACCGAAAATAGCTATAAATTATATTTTACCAAATGAATGAAAAATATTGCCAATAGGAGCAATATCTTTTCCAGTTTTTTTACTATTAAGACATTTTTTTACGGAAAAAGTCCAACAGTTTTTTCAAAATGGGAAGCAGAATTTATATTTTCATGGTCTTAACTTTCATTATGTAAAAGGTCTATGAAAACATTCCAAGAAATAAGACAGTGTACTAGAAATTTCCCTAAGAAATGCTACATACCTAGCTTCATGCTTTTCGCTGTAACTTTTCATGCCCAACAGATACAAATTGTATGAAATAACAATTATTTTTATGGTGAAATTAAGTGTATTTCTGAATTCCTCATGTCTGAAACCCTTGATTTATCCTTTTAAAGTACTCAGATATATCAATTGCAAGACGTGATATGAAATTCTGGATTTTTTGGGAACATCTTTTTCTGAAAGAGAACATCCTATGGAACATTTTGGTACCCTATTTATAGAATCATGGGGTGTTGGGTGCACAGGGTGTCCTGTTTGGCCCCCGGACTATTTTACATAATAGTATGATACGCCTTGGATAAATCCTCCCCCCTCACCAAACGCACCCGCAGATCCCCGTTTACCATCGGATTTCTGAATACCCACATATGTACCTATTTGAAAATGCTAACCCCAATTTCTCCGGCCTCGGGTGGTACTTACCTCCACCAGACCCCGGTCTATAGTGGACACATACATGTGACCACACAACAAATATCAGATGTGTGCATATGCTTCAAATGAGAAACTATAATTTCAAGAAAATCAAGAAATGTTTCAAATGAAAAACTATAATTTTAAAATTTACCAACAGTTTACTGTGAAAAACTGCATTTTTCCTTTGGAAATAATACGCGTCTGCCAGAGTTTCCAGGGGGAAACTTTTCCAGTGAAAAACTATCTTTTGTGTTTTCCATCCAACGTTCCATCCAACGTACTTAAGTTAAGGTAATGGTCTCATCAAGTCAGAGTTACCACGACCACTTCCAAAAGATCGCCATAAAAATATACACCGGTGTTTCATTTTAAAACAAAGGTTTATAACATTTGATTGTGAATAGCTCGAAATGACATATTTGTTAACTTTACTCAGCATAAAATATACAATATGCCCATATTTGATGAAAAGATTTTTTTTTCTGTATAAGGCACCACAGCAAAATCCCGCCATTATGAAAAATAACGCTAAAAGATATTTGCAACTGATCTGGAATGTCTACCCAAGATATTCTTACTCACTGGAGCATGTCCAATTGGTTTCATTAGTCAACTCAAAAATTCCCACGGGGCTCTATTACTGCGCCAAGACTATTTATCACAAAATGCACAATTGTTTAACTAAGCTGCCCCATGGGTTATTCTGTTGTTATTGATGACCTGTTGGTTAATTATGAGTCTAGCTATGTAAGGTGAGACAATGCAGAATCCAAAAGCCCACTACCACAATACACGCACACACAAAACAGCGCCCACACAAGCACACATGTTTTTCATACGCGCGCACACGCCTACCAGATACAATCTATTCTTCCCCACCACAACTTTGACCTCTAATACACAATCAACAGATCAAGCGAGTATCCCTTCCAGTTTCATCCACAACCTTTTTGAAAACGATCGATGATGGTCGAAACATGTTAAAGGAATAAATACAATTTTCTAAAAATTGGTCTCCGCACTGTCTTCTTAACCTTTACATATACAGGTGCATCTAAAAAAAATCGTGGAAGAGTTCAATATTTTTGTCAGTTATTTAAGAAAGTGAAAATTGTATATATTCTATTACATGTAAATTAAAATGTTTCAAGCATTTTTTAAATTTTGATAATTACGGCCTACAGCTAAATAAAATAGAAAAAACGCTTCTCAAATATTAGAATATTCCAATTCGAGTTTGAGTAAATTACTATTTATGCAGTATAAATAGCATGGATCTCTCAGTCTGGTTCAGTACACACAACCACAATCATGGGGAAGATGTCCAGAAGACACTCATTGACACCCTCCACAAGGAGGGTAAGCCACAGAAGGTCATTGCTGAAAGGGCTGGCTGTTTGCAGAGTGCTGTATCAAAGCATAGTCATGGAAAGTTGACTGGAAGGGAAAAGTGTGGTAGGAAAAGGTGCACAAGCAAGAGAGAAAATCGCAGTTTTGTGAGGATTGTCAGCCGATTCAAGAACTTGGGGAAGCTTCACAAGGAGTGGACTGAGACTGGAGTCAGTGTATCAAGAGCCACCACGCACAGACGTACCCCGGAAATGGGCTACAAGTGTCGCATTCCTAGTGTCAAGCCACCGCTGAACCAGAGATAACATAAGAATCGTCTTATCTGGGCCAAGGAGAAAACGAACTGGACCATTGCTCAGTGGTCCAAAGTCCTCTTTTCAGATGAAAGTCAATTTTGCATTTCATTTGGTCCCAGAGTCTGGAGAAAGAATGGAGAGGCACAGAATGCAAGTTGCTTGAAGTCCAGTGTGAAGTTTCCACAATCAGTGATGATTTGGGGTGCTACGGCCTGCTGGTGTTGGTCCACTATGTGTTATCAAGTCCAAAGTCAACGCAGCCGCCTATCAGGAGATTTAAGAGCACTTCATGCTCCCGTCTGATGACAATCTTTATGGAGATTTCCTTTTCCAGCAGGACTTGGCACCTGCCCACAGTGCCCAAACTACTAGTAACTGGTTTGCTGACCATGGTATTAGTTTGCTTGATTAGCCAGCCAACTCGCATAGAGAATATATGGGTCAAGGGGAAGATGAGAGACACCAGACCCAACAATACAAGCTAAGCTGAAGACTTCTATCAAAGCAACCTGGGCTTCCATAAAACCCCAGCAGTACCACAGGCTGATCGCCTCCATGCCACGCCGCATTGATGCAGTAATTCGTGCAACTATCGAGTGCATAAATGAACACACTTTTCAGAAGTTCGACATTTCAAAATATTAGATCAATAAAAAAAGGATTTCTAATAAGAAATCCTTTTTTTTATTGATCTAATATTTTGAGATAGTGTATTTTTGATTTTCATGGTCTGTAAGCCGTAATCATTAAAATTAAAACAAAAAAAGGCTTGAAATATTTCACTTTATGTGTAATGAATCTAGAATATATGAAAGTTTCACTTTTTTAATTAAATGACGGAAAAAATGAACTTTTCCACGATATTCTAATTTTTTTAGATGCACCTGTATATATGAAGTGTATACGTTAGTTATAAACACTGTATAGCCTACTTCTATGAAACGAAGAAAGACTGTTTACTACGATTTATTTTATTCCTTTCCGTCTTTTCTTTTATTTTTACTTTCCTCTGCTTTCCTCCTCCTCCTATCCTACTGTCTTATTAAAGTACCAAACCTAACGGAAGTAAACTTCCCCCCTCTCTCTCTCTCTCTCTCTCTCTCTCTCTTTATTTTCTCTTTCTTTCTCTCTCTCTCTATATATTTTCCCTTCCTTTCTTTTTTCTTTCTTTCCAAACAAGGAGATGGTTATTGCATACATTTATAGATCCCAAACCTTTCAGATGAATCGAATAATAGGCATGTAATGGATCAACAAGGCAACTAGCGAATGTAAAGGATCAACATGGCAACTAGAGAATGTAAAGGATCAACATGGTAACTAGAGAATGTAAAGGATTAACATGGCAACTAGAGAATGTAAAGAATCAACAAGGCAACTAGAGAATGTAAAGGATCAACAAGGCAACTAGAGAATGTAAAGGATCAACAAGGCAACTAGAGAATGTAAAGGATTAATATGGCAATTAGAGAATGTAAAGAATCAACAAGGCAATTAGAGAATGTAAAGGATCAACAGGGCAACTGGAGAATGTAAATGATCAACAGGGAGACTAGATAATATAAAGGATTAACATGGCAACTAGAGAATGTAAAGGATCAACAAGGCAACTGGAGAATGTAAAGAATCGACAAGGCAACTAGAGAATGTAAAGGATCAACAAGGCAACTAGAGAATGTACCTATAACAGTTGAAACAGACACAATTATAGTTGGAGATTTTAATCTGTTCGATGTAGATTGGGATAAAGGAATTGTAAATCAACCAAAAGATTAAAAAGATCAGAGAATCATATTACAAAATATATTTATACATTAGGGGTCCATTGGTATATAGAAAATAATCAAACTAGAGTAAGAAAAGTTAGTTCATGTATGCAAAGATCTACTCTTGACCAGGTGTTTTCAAGTAACAATAGTTTAGTAAATGAGTTATTGGCACCACTTGGAAAAATGATCATGTTTGTGTAGGAATAGAATCAAATATGGGTGTCGATTTGGGTTATGTAGAGAGCAAAAGGGAATATTGGTATAAAATTACTGAAAAATTTGTTTTGGAATAATCAAGTAATATTAACTGGGATTATAGTATATTATATAGGTTTAAATGTAGAACAAATGTGGAGTGGGTTGTATAATAACATTTTGGTAATAGCAGATGAAGTGCCAAATGCTCTTTGAAGATAACAAAGAATGGTGAAGTTTTGGGAAAACTAACTTGAGATAATTCAAATTTAGTTCGTAAAAGATAAAACCTGGAATGTGTTTAATAAGGCACCATCCATGGTTAATTTCCAACAGGATTATATGCACAGAGGGAATTTGAAAATACAGAACATGAAGCTAAATTAAAATATGAAAACAAGTTAGCAAAAGATTTGCCACGAAATTGCAAACCACTTTTTAGCTATTTGAGGTCCAAAAACAAAACAGAGAAAATTGTCAGTTCACTGAAAAATTAAAAAGGTAAAATGTAAAATTCAACTAAGGAAACCTCAGAAATATTAATTCACTTTTTTCAAACCGTACATTCTTTAGAATTCTTTGGTGCTTTGCAAAAAGTATCAAATTTATCAAATGAAATGGGTCATTAGTTATCGCGCCTGGAGAAGTAGCAAAATTAAATTAATCTCTCAGAGCAGCCACCATCAAAATTCCCCAGCATTGA
>VCCN01003533.1:11958-25483 GCA_006491835.1 Architeuthis dux | reverse complement strand
CAAGATGAGGATCTCAGTCCGAACAATAGTATCAGTATTAATACTCTGATAAAAAAAGAAAATGTTCTCGTTCATTGATATTCCGAAAACATATAACTGGTGAAAATATTAAAAGGAATGGCTAATGTATTCTCCCTCAACAGGAAATGCATATTGTTTTGCTTGCGTTCTTTTGATTTGTTATTAAATGTTTTATTGTTTGAAACACATGCATTTGTCCTTATTTCCATTTCTATGAACTTTCGCATTTATTCTATATTTGATCGGACTTTCTTGAACTATTTCTACCATGTGCTTCGTCCCTGTTCAAAATGGCCGCTAAAGATGGTATGTTTAGGCACGTCATTAAAAATGGCCATCGCGTCTTCCCCCAACTCTCTCCGTGGCGTCACAGATTGGACACGAACAAGATTCGTTCACCATCATGCGGAAAACGCACACGGGGATTCGAACGTTGTCGCTAATTCCTTTCTTCCTTCTGGAGTTTTTGTTATTATTCTTTTTATTATCATCATCATCATTTTAACACTTGTAAAACCCACTTTTATCCACGACCAGTTTTACAAGTGTTCTGCTGCCAGGAATTTTATTATGTCTTTAATTATCAAAATAGGCCATTTTTCATAAAACTAGAAACAATCATTTGCACTAATAATAGACAGGTTATTAAGTTTAACTCAGTTTGGTTTGACCTACAACACAGAATACCTTCAATTAAAGGGTTGTGCGGAAGGCAAATCTATTGCTGTAGCGGCGATTTATAATTTCCACTGACTGTAGATTTCCAGTAACTAGTTGACCAGGTTGTGCACCCAGTTTATGATCCTAGAAGGTCTTAGTTTTCATTTCTGGATCACAATCTTTTTTGACATTCCATGTCTGTAAAATTCCCTTTGCCCCCTAGGTAAAATATGGAAGTGATGATCATAACAATCGGGATTTTGGGGAAGCGACACGTAAGGGGTGAAAAAAACTCGAAAAACGTGTATAAAAGTTAATTTTATCGGCCTTATTCTTTGCAATTAGTAAAAGAAATTCTGTTAGCTAACGGAGTTAGCCACGCCACCAGTAAGTCTATTCTCCTCGCGAAATCCCACCTTTTTCGCAACCCAACCCTACTTTCCCTCTATATCTTTTATCTCCCATTTTCTCTTCTTATGTATTAAAGATTGGATTATCTCGAACCAAAAATCCTGTTGCATTGTTGTTTTTTCTCTCATATTTTGAGTCAGCACGATCCCGCTTCGCGTTAAAACGAAGTCCGATCTTCCAAACTGTCACTGCTCAATGAGAGAAAGCATAATTTTATTTTGGTTGGAGGTAACTTCGATCTTTTTAAAGTTCTATTTTTATCGTAGATAATCCGTGTGGAAATAACTTCTTTCATTGTTCGACTGACGTTGAGTGAAATTAGTCAACCCCACACAGATAATTTCTCGTTGAATTATTTATCATATAATTTTTCTGTGTAGAGAGTTCTTTCAATTTATACTTTTGGGTATCAAACCATTTGTTACAAGATGATATTCGACTGACGTTAAGTGAAAAGTCAAATCTCGAGCGGACGATTTTGTTTCAATAGTTCAACGATCGACGTTGATTGAAGAAAGTTATCTACAAGGAATTGCCTTTCTTTAAAATAATGGGTTTTTTTTATCCATACGTGAAAGCACTGTATTTTTTTGTAAATGTCTAAAATTATTCCGCCTAGCGCAAGTAGTTTGCTTAACTTCCCGCATTCCCCATAAATAATAATGATTTTGTAATGCCTAAGAAATACTGTTTTATTTTCTACTACTGTTTTAAAATTTGTTTGTAATAATATTCTTTATGTTACTATTATCATTTCAATGTATTCCCGACTGCGGAAAAATATGTAAAGGGAAGAAGTTAAAACATTACCCCCTTCTCCCACCAATCTAAATATAGTTATGAAAAAATAGTAGCCGTGGTCATTCACCAAAATTTCATAAGGAGACAGTTCTTCTTCTTTTTCGCTACCTGCTGATCTTTGATACAGGGTTCGCTTGCATTTTTATCATGTAGCGATTTTTAAGATAACTTGGTACGAAACCTTGTTTTGAAAATTGGCAAAGATGCCTTCTAATTTTAAATTACTGGACGCACATGGCAAATTGTTTATTTCCGAATTGACGGAATTTTGTTTAAATTTACCGCCTAATAATGCGGTTGGCTTGACTCTGATACTGCTGCCTTAATCTAGGTCGAAGCCTGTTACCACGTGGCGACTTATTTCTTTTCAAATTCCAAGAAAGCAAAATGGCGTCAGATTTCGAGCCTAAAATCTTGTGTGGATTTATAAGCCGGAAATATGTAGCATTGTTTGATTAGTTGCATTAAAACAAGAATTTACTCAATTAAGTGTTATTCGTGTAGTTGATGTCCTATCTTATAACAAAAAATATACAAAAAAGTGAAAAATGTAAAAGTTCCTATAATCCGACTTTTGATTTTAGATCTTGCTATGGCCTTTTCAATTCAAACATAAATTTGAATTATACCCTCAATTTCTATCTATTGCAATGTTTGTTCTTTAAAAATAATACTTCTGATTCAGGTTCGAATTCTAGAATACATCCTTACAATTTAAATAAATAAGAGCTTTACTACAATTTCACACCCAAATTACATGTTCTTTTATTTGAAATAAATATAACACTATACACATAAATACACATTACAATTTAATATGTGATTTTCTAATTAAAAAGGAACAAAATACATGATACCTTTTTTACAATTTAATTAATTTTAAAATTTCCCTATTATCAAATACACCCATAATTACTACGATACGGCACCTCGAATTCAGATACACTCTTTATATTTGATCAACTTCTGTTGCATTTTCTGGCCCAAATCGGATCTAAAACCCGACAGGTGCACACATGTTACAGTGTTGGTCTGCGCAGATTCGGTTAGATTCCACTATGTTTGTAAATGACTTCGAAGTATGCCTTTTTTAGAATCAATATCTACAATATTTACATCATCCTGAATATAATTTCTTACGGTGATGTCCTTAGACTTAATGCCATTTAAAAATGTATATCTGGTTTAATATAACTCGAATGGATCCCCCTTTCCCCATTTGTCAAGTCAACGTATGAATACACGTTGATGCGATTTAATTGTTTTTATATTTTACTCTTGTCCGGCTGACTACAACGGAAGAGTCCATCTTTTGAGGTCAAATACACCCACATGCATTGTTGCATTTTTATATTTACTCTTGTCCGGCTGACTACAACGGAAAGAGTCCGTCTTTTGAGCTGAATTACACTCACATGCATTGTTGCATTTTTATATTTACTCCTGTCTGGCCGACTACAACGGGAGGAGTCCATTTTTTTCAAGTCAATGAAAACCCATCATTGATGCGAACCATTTTGAGACGGCATATTGGTGCAGAGCAAGATTACCATACATCTCTACCTTACGGTGCAAAATTTTTAAAGATCCTATCCGGATGAATGGCCCGGAATACACTTATCATTTTAACTAATACATATAAATTACACTTACCAGCATACATGAAATATAATTAAACCCTTTATAGAATAAATGGAATAGCTGGAATCAAGTGAATTGTTGTTAACAAACCTACCTGTGGATAACGCCGGATTTAATACATCACCTTTCAATTAAATCAAAAGCTCTGTCCTCTCATCTTATATGATGTAAAGGAATTAAGGATGTCTAATTAAAATTCTACTTTCTAATAAACAATCCGAATCGAATCTTAAGTTCAAATATCTCTTCTTGTACTAGCTTTAATTGTGTATCAAACCACTAACGATGACACAGTAAGTCTTCCCTTCCCAACAGATTTCATTTGTCGTAAATATGATTATATGTCAATTGAATATCGATCTATCTATAGTCTTTCGTGAAATAATAATAATAGGAAACGTTTCTTCCGATTTAAAACCAATACGCAATAAATGCGTTATTGGTTTCTCTTTGATGGGAATGTATTAGAAATATTATTGTGTCTCTCTCAATTTTCCTTCTTACCCAAAAACAAATTAATGGGGTTAAAATTGAACACTTTGTCATTGGTTGAAATTCAACCAATGAGAAGCGCCTAAAAAAGGGACCACGCTCTTCAAAATGTCTTTCTCACTCTCTTCGCATTCGACAGCCGTGCAGACAAGACCTAAAAAAAGGGAGCTTCCCCCTTTTGGGGGACTGAACTACTAACTTTCATTCTGATTTTACATCTACAGTAAAATGTCAGGACGTGGGAAAGGAGGAAAAGTTAAGGGAAAGAGGAAGACCCGTTCATCCCGAGCCGGACTTCAATTCTCCATCGGTTGTATCCACCGTCTTCTGCGTAAAGGCAACTATGCCAAGAGGGTCGGTGCCGAATCCCCCGTCTACATGGCCGCCGTCATGGAATATCTGGCCGCTGAGATTCTCAAATGCTGTCAGAGACAACAAGAAATCCAGAATCATTCCCCGTCATTTGCAACTGGCCATCCGTAATGACGAGGTATTGAACATTTGTTAGCTAACGGAGTTAGCCACGCCGCCAGTGAGTCTATTCTCCTCGCGAAATCCCATTTTCTCTTCTATGCATTATTAAAGATCGTATTATATCGAACCAAAAAACCTGTTGCATTGTTGTTTTTTCTCTCACACTTTGAGTCGGCAAGATTCCGTTCGCGTTAAACATTCCCCTTGCGAAGAAAGCTGGTCCTATCTTCCAAACTGTACAGTATTTTGCAAAAAGCAAAATACACATCTTTTCTAAACAGCCTTTGTTCTTTTTATTTTTAAAGTATGAAATACGGAACTAAATATTGTTTCCCCTTTTTCCATGACGTCAACACTATTATAAAAACTCCGTGTAACCTTTCCTCATTGCTGATTTTGGCTCTGGTACTATACCAGCTTAGTCCAACTGCCCGTGCCTAACCCCTTTTAGAAACGTTAATACGTTACTATACAGATACGTCTATACGCGTTCATCTACGCTTTCCTACTAGACACGCTCTTTTCTCTCCCGGCAAAATAGCCTGCATAATGTGGCATATGTACGGTTTTTCCTGCCCCTGGAGCCAAGAGTGTATTTCTCTTCTTAGTGAACTTACACGATAAGGAGGAATGTTGTGATATAGTGCCCGGGGGTGGGCACAAGACCGGTGTCCCCTGTTGGGAACAGTATTTCAGCTCCCCTTATCTCTCTCCCACTCTTCACTCTCCGCCATTGACACAATGTATTCTTATGAAATAAAAATATGTCCTCATAGTTTTATAAACAAGTTTCGAGTCTTCCCTTTTCTCCAAGTTCTGGATTTCCCTCCCGCAAATGAGCAACCCAACGACGTAAAAGAGGTTACACAAGACTATATGTTAACGGTCTATCATTGACCGCATTCTGAACGTCCGAAATGATGGTCAGAAGTGCATGGTACGACCAATACAATGTTTATACAAACAAGTCTTGATTAGTCGTTCCCAGACGCTACCAGGGAGAATATAAAGGTATTCTCAGGTGCTCAATCGTGCAAGAACCGAAATTCTCATTAAATTCACTAGAAGTGAAAGCGTCATGCAAAAGATTGCATCCTGCCACAAAGGATTTGGCATTATCACTATACACATGGAAGATTGCATCCTGCCACAAAGGACTTGGCATTATCACTATACACATGGAAGATTGCATCCTGCCACAAAGGACTTGGCATTATCACTATACACATGGAAGATTGCATCCTGCCACAAAGGACTTGGCATTATCACTATACACATGGAAGATTGCATCCTGCCACAAAGGACTTGGCATTATCACTATACACATGGAAGCCCATGAAGGTTTGTAAACCGGATAACGTCCATGAGAAAAGAATGGACACTCGTGTCTTATACCACTTCTGTGTGCACAGCCCGCGCATCCAGGCAAGTAAAAATGGGAAGATACATTTTTTACTTTTTCCTCACCACTCCTGACCCAGACATGACCTGTATAATCAATACCTGTGTGCAAAAAGGGTTTCACCAGGTTTACACGGTGTTTAGATTGATCAGACACTTTTGGATAGACGAAGTTTATTTTGTTGCACAAATAGCAACCTGATAAAAATGCTTTTGACGGTGTGTCTGCCTTGGGGAATCCAATAACCAGACAGCCGTACCTTATTTAAGGTAGTGGGAGCACTCAAATGTTTACATTTTTCATGACAGTCCAAAACAATGAATCTGGTGAAAGGGTGTTTTTTTTTCAAGCAGCATACGATTGACAACCTCGTATTCATAAGAACAGGTTTTGCGAAACCTACCTTTCGAACGAATTATTCCTGTTTTATCGAGAAATAGATCCAAAGCACCCACCGCTGAGGCACACCCTTCGCGGATGGGTCGATTAGATATTGGAATTCTTCTGAGAATGCTTGCTGCTGCATAACTTTGACCAAATGTGTACGTGATGCCCAAACACAGTCCACCTCTACATTTTTCAGTTTATTAATAAACTTAAAAACATAGGCAGCAACATTTAGCAATTTTGATAATCTTGAATATTTCTCAAAGGAAACAACAGGCTCATTGTCCAGGACGCCACTGGAGGAATAAAAAAACCGCAGAACGCACAATTGTTTTGTTATCGAGAGTTAAACAGTTCAAGGCATTCTCAGGCCAAGCAACTGGTTGTTCTCTTATCCAATTAGGTCCAGAAGACCAACATTCTAAAACGATAGTTAACCATTTAGTGGTTAACCCCCTGGTTATGAGATCAACAGGGTTATGTGCAGTGGGCACGTATTGATATTGTAAAGCCAAGTTAAATTGAGTATTTAAATCAGCTTCCACCCTTGAAATATCTTTTAGCCTGTTATTGGCAAAAAGGTTCTTTGTATTGGTTTGCTTGGAAAACAAACCAATACAAAGAACCCAGGATAACACAATTTGAGCGTCCAGAGCGATGTATACATTTCTGAATGAAACGTTTTTAAATACCTCCAAGATGATAGGTAAACATTTAGTGGCCAATGTGGGCAAGGTTTTAGTTTTAAGGGGTGCCACTTTTGCTTTAGCAAAAATCAAGGAAAATACTCCTTCTTGTACGGCATACCCCGCAAATCCGTACGCCTTTGTGAAGGCGTCACAAAATAGAAACAAATCTGTTTCTTTACTCTCATCTAGGGCACGTCTCAGGAAATTGAGAGAGCTGAGCGCCGTCAAATCTTTCGACAAGGCGCCCTATTCTTTTGTATGTACCTTAGGGATCACTTGATCCCATTCCAAATTTTCCACAGCTCCCCTTATCGTTACAGGTAAGCACAGCGTCAAAGGGTCGAATCTCCGGGAAATTTGAGAAATTATTTTTCTTTTTGTGTTAGCTTTGGGATCACTGGCGTGGTGGGAAATCTGTATGACATCCTTATATTTATTATACGAATACCCAAGCACTTTTACCTACTCACATCCGTGATCCGCAAAGTTGTCATCTTGTTTCATCTTTTTCTGCAACTCCACACAATTGGAATTACAAGATTTTTAATGAAAACCACCTCTACTCATTCTGCAAACGGATTCTAAGTAGAGGTGTGACAATGTGTCTGGACAATTACTGGTTTTTATTAAGTTGTTCACATAAAAGTTGTTGAGAACCATCTGCGTACGCTCGTGCCTAGGAAACCTCTCCGCGTGATGCTTCAGAATAAAAGAGCTAGCATTGAACCCCAAAACGAGGGTGATGTAACGATAACAAATTAACGTGTCACCCTCTTTATGAAAAATGCTGAACCTATCCTTATCTTCGTCGGAAGAAAGCCGAATCATCAGAAATGCTTTTCTGACGTCAGCGAGGAGTACATATTTGTTTGTAAGAAATAACAAGAGTAGGTTCAGCATGTCACCCATTAGGTTGACGCCTGGTTATGCTGCGTCGTTCAACGATACGGCGTTATTTGTTCTTGTGAACAATTGAAGACAGGCCTTATTTTCGTGGTACACTGATCACCCTCCTTGAAAATAGGTCTGTGAGGTATCCAAATATGTTTGTGGTAATCTTAGGGTGCACCTTTATCCTCTCCTCTTGCTGTAAAAACTCAGTGTACATGTTACGGCTCTCCAGAGATGTTACTACTCTATCCAGAACAAGAAGTGCAACAGGGAAGTTGGATGGGACTACGTGGATTGTGTCATCATACTACGATTACCGGGCATGATAGCTTCCCTCCCTGTACACTATAGAACTTCTGAATTGATTGATCTTTTCCTGATCATAACCAGAAAAGGTCTCTTCTTCAGGCAATCCTAAGGTCTTGATACTAAACATTTTCTCGAACCCTCGTTCCACTAAGCTGTCGCTAAAGGAATCTTCATAAGGATCTAGATAAGCAGATCTGGGAGACAAAACGAAATTCACATAAGAAGAAGGGCACGAGGAATTTCGAGAGACTACTTTCGCGTAGTCTGACTCCTCAGACATATTAACTGGAGTTACAAAAAGCGACGACTAGGGAATAATACCCATAGGGGTCTGTAGGGCAGAACCCTGTATGCAGCTAATAACCTGCATAGGCTTGATAAACTGTATCAAGTCTAGCCCAGGCAAACCGAACACCACAACTCAGTTACTATCTCTATCGAGATCAGCAGCAAAACTATACTTCAATCTTTCTAGATTTTTTAAAATCTAAGAAAGGTCATTTGCTGTGAAGGAAAGATCCAGACCCTGATCAAAAAGGACAGGCAAATTTCGTAACGCCACACCTGGGACTATAGAGATGCCCACCACTATTTATTTAAACTTCTTGAGTGTGGAGCCTAAGAAGGTATTTATTTGATAAGTTTTATCATAGAAGACGGACTCATTGCCTGTCAACTTTTCCAGGACTTTACGAGAAAAATAGGATCTTTCGCTTCCTGTATTTAGAAATTCGGCAGTAATAGCTAAAACAGGATTGGTTCTGCCCTCCAGATTCAAGACACGCGTTGGTACTAAAATTAAGTCTATACAGCTGGTATTTATTACACATACTGGAAAAATGAAAACTGGAAGAACAAAATGTACACACACGGGAATCCTTTCCTTTAACCAGGACAATTCTCGGTAGTGTGTCGATTACTAATTCAAAGAGTGCATAAATTGGCTTCCTTACATCTACCAATCCTCACCTCATAAGAGGGGAATTTTTCTGCAATCCAGGCCGTTGTGGCCAGGAGCATTGCAAAATACACAACTTTTAACTTTGGGTGAGTTAGTGTTGATATTAAAATTTTCCAATGTTGGTGAATTTTTGATAGTAGCATATAAGTATGG
Organism: Architeuthis dux; assembly: GCA_006491835.1. Lineage (NCBI taxonomy): Eukaryota > Metazoa > Mollusca > Cephalopoda > Oegopsida > Architeuthidae > Architeuthis > Architeuthis dux. The sequence continues at coordinate 16,191 of VCCN01003533.1, read as the reverse complement.
CTATTAGCATAGGCCCTCGACCCGCTGCTTTTATGAGTAACCGTTTTAACTTTTTGCTGATTCAGAAAAGGAAGGGGAATCTCTGAGTATCAGTAGAGTTTTTATTGATTCTCCAGTATACTCCAGTATGCGTTGGAGAGTAGGGTAGATTGTGCCAGAGGTATGCATAAGCTCCCTATTCAAATCTTTAGTTAACTTGGAAACTATCACATGGGCCATAAGAATGTTGCCCGCCGAATTTTTTTTAAAAATCGTAATCAAACGAATGGTTTAATTCCCACAGGTCAGCGTGTATCTGGGGAATGAATTCTCTCGCTTGTTCAAAATTTTTGCCTAAAGATTTGGGCGATAATCGCGCCTTTATCTAATAATTCTTTCTTTAGAATATCCAGCGCGATATCGTAATTGCAATCTCTTATTGCTAAGCAGTAAACCGTTTGCAGGGCCCTGTCCGACAAGGAACTTTTTAGAAAATGTAATTTGTCTGCTTCAGATTGCATTCCCGCCGTGCAATTTTCGAACCAGGATAGGAAATCTTTAAAGCAGAATGTATTCTTTTCCATTCCGCTTATTCTTTTCCATTCTGCTAAATTGGACACTTTAAAATTGGCCGGACCGTTTCTGCTTTGACACAGGAAGAGAAATGTTTCTCCCTAAAGGGGGTAGAAGAAGAGGGTGAGTTTAAAGACTCGTTCTCGTTAGTATTTTCGTCCAACCAAGCTAATAGTCTACTGAAAAAAAAACGAGAAAATGTGAACAATGTTGGTTCACTGAAAACTAGAAATACGAACCGTAATAGTCCACTGAAAAACGAGAAAACGTGAACAATGGCGGTTCACGGAAAACCAGTTCTCTGGAAGTGTTAAGAAGTTAACTACTTGTTACTTTTGCAGAGTAAAACACAAGTTTTGACCTGAAAAATATCGGGTCTACACCAGTTATTGGTAATATGACAACGGAGTTTTAAAACTGTTATCATGTTAGAGTGAAAATACTCTATTGTTAACAATACAAATTAGAGAAAAGAAATTTGTTTGCAAAATCCAGTAGCATAGAATTTGTTGCAAAGTTTGCTAATTTTCATAACGAAAATGGCCAACAGGGGGAGAGGAGAGGTAGAATAAAGGTAATATCAGTAGCGGATGTAACCTTGTTAACAGCCAGCATAGCAGAGAGAAGAAAAAGCAACAAAAGAAAAGGCAACATTACATTGAAAAGGAGTCGTTCCCCAATACCTTGTAAGGCTTCCTTTTTAAAGATTGCAACAAATCTCTCTGTTGCGACTTGTTTTGTTGACGTTCGACACCGAACTTAAAATCAGCAGTCTCGTAACAGGTGAAATAGTTTAAGTGAAATAGGCCGGGGGCCAGCAGGGCCTACCATGCACCCCCACTCCCATGATTCTATATTTAGGGTACCAAAATGTTCCTTAGGATGTCCTCTTTCAGGAAAACCAATGTTTCCAAGAAAAAGTTGGGAAGAACTACCTCATTTGCATAAAATAAAATGGCCGCCAGCACACACCAAAAAAGACAGAATTTCATATCACGGTTCCCAATTGACATATCTGAATACTTTAAAAGGCTAAATCATGGGTTTCAAACATGAGTAATTCAAAAATCCACTTTATATTACCTTAAATAAATAATTTATAGGTATTTCTGGATTTTACAAGAATATGTCAAGTATACGTTATAGGCAAATTTCTGGATTAGTTCATGAAGGAGATATATACATATATATATATATATATCGTTGGAAAGAGAATTCCCTCGACTTTCCAACGGTGTATCTTGTCAATTTGTATCTCCGGGGCTTTAAAGGTTACAGCCGAAAACGTGAACTGTATACTTGAGGTTTTCTCGTAACATGCAAAATGCAAAATACTAACTTCACGTTTTGGGCGGTAACCCTTTAAGCCCAACAGATACAAATTGGAAACATACACCGTTGAATAGCTGATAAAACTCCCTTTCTAACGATATATATATGTATATACCCCCATCAGAAATTAATTCCACAATCCATAGATCTTTGACTGTGTACTTGAAGTTTTCTCGTAAAATGCTGAATACTTAGCTTCACGTCTTGGACTGTAACGTTTTAAGCCCAACAGATACAAACGCCGTTAGAAAGCTGATAGAATACCCTTTCTGGAGATATATATGTGTATATACATTCATCAAGAATTAATTCCACAATCCATAAACTCTAGACGGCGTACTTGAAGTTTTCTCGTAAAATGTTCAATACCTAGCTTCACGTTTAGATCTGTAACATTTTAATCCCAGGAATTAATGCCAGAATCCATAGACTTAGGACTGTGTACCTGACGTTTTCTCGTAAAATGCTCAACACGTAGCTTCACGTTTTGGGTTGTGACTTTTAAAGCCGAACAGATACAAATAGACAACATACACCGTTGGATATATATGTGTGTATAACCGCATCAAGGAATAATTCCACAATCCATAGAATTCTTGCTGTGTAATTGAAATCTCCTTGAAAAATGCTACATACCTAGCTTCAAGCTTTCAGCTGTAGCTTTTTCGGATTATAACATGGCTCGTTGGAAAGCTGGTGGAGTTCCCTTTCTAGCGATATATAGATGTGTATACCTCCCGCAAGGATTAATTCCACAATCCATAGATTTCTGACTGTGTACTCGAACTTTTCTTGTAACATGCTGAATACCTAGCTTCACGTTTTCGGCTGTAACTCTCCATGCCTAAGAAATTCAAATTAACAAGAGACTGTTGGAAAGCTGGATAAATTCCCTTTCTAACGGTATATATATGTCCATACCGCCATTGAGAATTAATTCCACAGACTTTGGACTGCGTACTTGAAGTTTTCTTGTAAAATGCTGCATACTTAACTTCACATTTTCGGATGTAAGTCTTTAAGCCCAACAAATACAAATTTACAACTTACACTATTCGAGAGCTGAGGGGATTCTATTTCTAAGGATGTATATATATGTATATACCTCCATCAGGAATTAATTCCACAATCCATAGATTTGGACTGGATACTCAAATCTTTCTCGTAAAATGCTGAATACCAAGTTTCACGTTTTCGGCTGTAACCTTTCATGCCCAACAGATACAAATAAACAATATACAGCGTTGGGGTGGAATTCTCTTTCTAACGATATATACATATATATACTTCCATTAGGAATTAATTCCACAATCCATAGATTTGGACCGTGTACTTGAATTTTTCATCATAAAATGCTGAATACTTAACTTCACATTTTGGGCTGTGACTTTTTAGGACAAATTGGTAACATACATCGTTATAAAGCTGATAGAATTCCCTTTCTAACGATATATGTATATACCACAACCAAGAATTAATTCCACAGTCCATAGAATTTGAACTGTGTACTTGAAGTTTTCATCGTACGATGCTGAATACTTAGCTTCACGTTTTGGGCTGTAACAGATACAAATATACAATATACACCGTTGGAAAGCTGAGGAAATTCTCTTTCCAACGATATATATATATGTATATATCTCCTTCATGAATTAAATCCACAAATTTGCCTATAACGTATACTTGAAATATTCTTGTAAAATCCAGAAATACCTATAGATTATTTATTTAAGATAAAATAAAGTGGATTTCATCAGCTTTCGGACCGTGTATGTTATAAATTTTATCGGCTTTCTAACGATGTATGTCTCCATTTGTATCTCTTGGGCTTAAAATGTGACAGATCTGAACGTGAAGCTAGGTGTTGATAATTTTTCAAGTACGCTGTCCAAAGTTTATGGATTGTGGAATTAATTCTTGAGGAGGTATATACATATATATATCGTTAGAAGGGGAATTCCATCAGCTTTTTAACGGTGTATGATTCCAATTTGTATCTCTTTGGCTTAAAAGGTTACAGCTCAAGACGTGAAGCTAAGTATTCAGCATTTTACGAGAAAACTTCAAGTACACAGTTAAAGATTTATGGATTGTAGAATTAATTATACATATACATATCGTTAGAAAGGGGGTTTTATCAGCTTCTCAACGGTGTATGTTACCAATTTGTATCTGTTGGGATTAAAAAGTCACAGTCCAAAACGTGAAGTTAGTATACAGCATTTTATGAGAAAACCAATACACAGTTCACGTTTTCGGCTGTAACTTTTTTTTGACAAGATATACCTTTGAAGAGCTGAGGGATTATTCTTTCTAATGGTATATATATGTATATACCTTCATAACCAT
>VCCN01003531.1:25901-36720 GCA_006491835.1 Architeuthis dux | reverse complement strand
TATATATATATATATATTCGCACACACATACACATTGGTAAACTTCGGAACACAAACACAAGAGAATAGAGGAAATATGTACACTTGGACTCAAACGTGCTATTTTACACAGTTATGCATCAATAGTATTTGTACAGCTGTCGATGCAAATTCATGAAGCGCTACGCATCTGTCTACAAATGTATACATCTGCATACGTGTTATAAGCACAGGTGTAGGTGGACGTTTGTATATAACGATATACATTCTGTTGTGCCTCCGCATGTACTCATATACGAGGTCCGCCCGAAAAGTAACCAGCCATTTGAGATTAACGAAAGAATAAAGGCCCACCTAGGCCAAGAGCGCCTTGGTATCCCTTCAAAGTATTCCCCTTGAGACCTCACACACTTATCCCAGCGTCACTACCAGTTTTCAAAACTTCTCCGGATCGACTTCAGCTGCCTCGTTGCGTTCTCCTTAATCTCGTCCAGGGTCCGAAATCTCTCCCAGAAAAAAAAGCCAAAGGTCGCAGAGAGCCAAATCTGGACTGTAAGTCGGACTGACAGACCTGTGATGCTATGTTTTGCAAAGGGATACAGCACGAGACGTGAAGAATGAACAAGTTCGGTCATTGTTAATGTGAAAGTCACACAGTACACAAGCTCACACAATGGCGTCTTACTGGCGACTGAGTAACCCCACGGAAGAGTGTATGTTCGTGCATACGCAGTAAGGTCCCTCTTATTCGTTGCCAATTTATATCAAGGCTGCGCAGTCGGTTCTTCTTGTTGAGATATTCAAAATGGCCGGGTACTTGCGGGACAGATATCGTGCGCGCAAACTTAAAATACCTATATTGAAATTAGAAACAAGTCGTCTACACATAATGTTTACAGTTTAAATAAACTCATTACTAAGAAGGTACCGGGTAACATTAAATGTTATGGTTTCTAAGCAAGTGCATAAAATCCCACATGTCGTGTCAAAGAAAGAAACTTCTTATACTTATGCATGCATTCATATTCTAACATTCACGTTCCGCTATTTGCTTTGCTGCCGTTGCTGGAATAGCTTATTTTAACGGCATAGGCAATTGCCATTCTCAAAACAAACACTTCAAACGAGAAGTTCTGCTCAAGAAAAAGAAAAAGGAAGACTCTACCCAGAATATTGGAGACGAAATCTTCCACCTGTCATTACGTACGCGTCTAGTTGAATTATGTGAGCATTCATTTTTGTTTCTCTCAGAAAGACTTTCAAAGTGTATTTACATGAACAATTATAAGGGAAATTTCTTAATAGGCCTTTCAAAATTACTGTTATTTATATAATGTGAGTGTGCGTGCACATCTATTTGTGTGTTTTCATGTGGTTTTCCTCAAAGCATGTGCGACTTTACGTCAGCACGTGTACGTAGTAGAAATTAATAATTTTACCTTCGTTCGTACCGTAAAAAAAATAAATAGTTTAGTGTTTGGGCGTGTCGTGGATCTACGCGTATGCACACGTATGAAATTTCAGTAAAGGTGCGTTTAAAGAAGCTCATGTATCACCAACCCCCCAGAAATAAAAGGTGTGGCTGCTGAGAATGTTACTCTCCAATCTTGGCCTTCATTTGGATTAAAAGTAGAGCCGGGGGCAAAATCAATAATATAATCAGTCTCTCATATTTAGTTACACGACATGGTTGAATGGCGAGAGTACATGTCAGTTATCACGTAACCAAGTAAGTACACGTCACAAATCACAAGACCAAATGAGTACACGTCATGTGCTGATGTGGATTGGCCATTGAACGCCTTTATAAAGCGAACTGTAAGCAGTTCCAAAAGAAGGGGTGACATTAACGCTGGGGGAGCATTCGGAGGGCATCCGTTGTCCCTAACTCTCGAGCGGTCGGCGCTTTAGGCGCGTATGGTGGAGCGCTACCATCACATTGTTGGAAGTGATCAAACTATTTGAGATGAAGAAAGTTTGTCCTTTCACTCGTACGAACTGAAATAAGAAATCTCTTTGTTCAACCTCTCCTTCTCTCTCCATTCTACGTCCTACTAAAGCAGGGCTACCCAGACAGATCACTAACCATTACAGACAACCTGCGTATAATACATCGTACATTACCATCAAACCTGTGTATTATAATAATCGATCTCTTTTCATAAGCGCTTGCATGCGCATGTTTAGTTCTTTTTGTGAGAGCCGAATTGTGAAAATAGCTTGGCAGGCACAAAGTAGTGCGGCACACAATGAGGATCGAACTCATTACACTCGCGATAGCTTTCTAACCATCGCTCTATGGCAGGCTACTTTGTGATTAAAATGTTTATGTGTTGACATCAATAATAATGGGTATTTACTAAGCGTACTAAATGTGGAGCACCAAGTAAGGATCGAACTCATTATTGTAGTAATGGCCTGGAAGACTAGCTTGCTGAACACTGCTCCACGGTGAGGAACGTTGATCTTTACTTGTACGCCACAATGCCAACATTGGGAGATTGTGTTGCGCCAATCTTCCAAGTGGAAAAAGCTTGCCTACTTAGAAAATCAGCATTCGAAATCCCGGCTTATACCTAGGGTCGTACACCGACTACTGGCACCTGTTGAACATATATAATTATTTTTGTCACGAGGCAGGTTATATTTACTTATTAACTAAGCTTAACTTCTAGTCTAGCAGAAAGCCACATGTTTTTCAGTTTGAATTTAGGGCATAATTTCGACCCAGTGCGTATTTTGTTTTATCTGCACAAAACATTAAACTGATTTTAATTCTCCAGGGAATTATCTTTTAGAAGATTCTTCTGTTCATAAAACTTTTTCCGGATTTCAAATCTAGTTACAGTTTTAAAATATTTTATTATAAACAGTATCTCTGACAAACCAAAAGGAAATAACATGAAAATATAATATAATTAGAAGCCGGACAGGAATAACAGGAATAATAACAAATAAATACACACATTTCTAGATATAAGATAAATAATGATAAACGATTATTAAATTTAAAATGTGTGTAATAACATCAAATTGTCTTCAATGATTCTACATATATGTGTATAAGTGTCTTTATGAATAGCAAAACATTCTGAAATAATATATAAGGCAAATCCGTAGGGTGATGGTTAACAGGCTATTCGACCAGACTATTGTTATTGTAGCCAGTTCCAGTCTTCCTTCCCAACTATGAAAATGCACCTGCCGTTCAGCAATGGTTACCAGGCAATTGCTAATCAGGACGATCTTAACTTGGCGCCCACCACCGTGGTCGTGTGCCAAACTACACTATGTTTATTAAGTATCTATATTCACACAAAAAAGCTCTTCTTTTTCCCTTTTTTATTTATTTAGAAGTGCTAATCTCATTTATAGTGTGTGGCCCATGGTATGTGTTCCTATGGGTATGCATCAGGTCTCTACCCTGTATGAGTCTTTTCGCAGTCAAAACACGATGGCATATGGAAAGCAATATAGAAATAGAAAGAAAAAGACCTTGTGCAAACACCTGGCACCAGAATGTGGTGCTGGCAGCAGGCGTTCATCCCAAAAGAGTACTAAAGTAGTATTTGTGAACGTTTGCTCCAAGCAAACTAAAAAGAAATCCTGTGTAACTTTTTTGCTTTTGAGTGACAGAAACATATTGTGAAATGTTTATCAAAACCCGAGAGTAAAAAGTATAATTTATCGTATCATTGCCCGTGGCTGTTACAAGTAGAAGTCAGCTGCATTTGATTGTGCACACGTGCACTCATACAAACAAATGCATGTATATATAACAGATATTAAACGGTTGGACGTACAGATCCTAATTGCTTGTCATTTTTTTGTAATGGTACACATTCTACCGACAACAGACTGTGTATCCTTCTGGTTTTGTAATTATAGTTAACTCGTTCGCCCTTGCCGTCAGTCTTTTGACGAAATAATTAAGTAATTTTGCAATTGTATTGTACTTACAGTATCGCCCATAAATAAGTTCACCCCTACCACTATTTTATAGAAATTTAATTTTCTTCTAAACCAAACGTAACAGGGTCTTTTCTAGTGTAACATTACACAATCAAAACGGTTATTATCAGGTATTATTCATGACCAAACTCTACAGCATTGAAACTAATCAGGACGATCTTAACTTGGCGCCCTCTGAGTCCTCTGAGCTTCAACTCAGGTTGTCCGGTGTCTTTCTTTTATGGGGTTTTCAAACGCCCACGCCGATGTGTTATTTCCAGCAACCACCAGTGTGTTCAGTCAACATCCTGTTTCGGACACCCATGCATATGCATCTTTCCTGGGGTCATTGGGGCCACTTCCACTTCCGCACAGGTGTTGGCCTGGAAATGACCTCCCATGACAGTATATCATAACAATTGTTAATATTGTTATTGACGAGAGGAAGAGTTAATGTTTAAAATTTGTCTTTTAATATGAAAGAACATAATGATTTTTAAATTAAAAATTCGCAAAAATATTATGGCTTATAGATTTCTATTATAATTAAAGGACGCAGTATCAATTTGGTGTTCGGGTTATTAGGAATGTTCAGTTGAAGAGCTATGAAATGCAACTCATGAATCCAGAAGTCAGAGCTATCAACCTGTAAATTCAGATTTAATACGTAATCGGCACCAATACATTTAGAATTATGTACATGCAAAATACCGAAGAGAATTTAGATGTTTCAGTTGCTGTTATTGTTATTAGTAGTAGCATTGTTACTACTTTTCAAATGAATTCTAACACCACAGTCTGGTGGCTCTCGCTGGAGATCAAGTAAAAATAAGTCTCCTCAAACATTCAACACTCTTCTAAATATCCTTGCTGATTTCAATAATGCTGTTGTTTTAAATACTAGGGTCAGGGCCGGATTTATAAGGGGGAATAATTGCCTCGAGACCCCTTATACAAAAATATAATAATTAAAAAATTATTTTATTTAATAAGAAATCAATTAATAATTACTGCTTGAAATTAATTTTGAAATTTGTTTCTTTATAACGCTTTGAATTGTTTTAAATCAATAAATAAACTTACTGCTTGTAATTTTGGTCTACAGTAATTGTATTAAGGAAATAAAGCAATACAAAACGGACTTTGATGTGTAAATCTTGTGATTTCCTGTGTATTTTAATTTCTGTGTATGAGGGGCACACCGGACCTGAAGTGCCCAGGGCCCGTAAGTTCTAAATACGACGTTGAGTAGTCATACGACGCGAAATTTATAAAGTAATGTATCCAAAGTTCAAGTCTAAATAAAAAATATATCATTCGAAGTGATTTTCATTGAAGAAAAGAAATAATATTCAGAGTGTAATTTTGGAAGTTTTCTAATAATTATCAATATGATTGACTGAATTCAAAATTGTTAAAGTCGACGACTAGAGTTTTGTGTGTGCAATAAATTCAATGAAGAGAATCATGAGAACCAGTGATGGCTACAAGAGAAAGGAAGATAATAGGTAAAACTTTCAACGTTAAATGTTTTATTTGGTCTCGAACAGCTCGTTCGAATGTCAGGTTGTGAACACTGAATGAAAACATGCCGATTCACGTTGTCATTGTAAGCATAAGTCTTTTTGTCATAATTGACCGAAAAGTAAAAGTGACACGTTTTTAAACCTTTTAAAATTTTATTATTTACTTATAAAGGATATCTTTTTAAAATCTCTATAAGTTAACAACATCGATAATATAATTCACACTTGACATCTCATCGCTTGTCATCCGTTAACGCAAATTTGAAAAGAACCCAACAATATTATTCTTTGATATTGAAGGGGATGCTCACGATACTCACGTTGTGTCTCGTACAAGTCAAACTGGTTTAATCTAATAATAAATATATATTTAAAATTTAGAACCGCTCTAGTTGTGAGACTGTGTAATAGTATCAAATGCACGCACATATATGTTTCAAAAACGTTTCTCAACCTTTTTCATCACAACGCCCCCCCCCTATTACCGAATCCAGTTTAACCTATACCAGGGCCCCTAGGCTATTAGAAATATGGGGCCCCCATCTTGAACTCCCCCCGTTTCGTGTATAATTTTAAGTAAGTAATGCGATCTGTCAATCGTGGATTGTTAATGTGTAATATATTCATTCCAATTTTTAAAGAGATATGTATTAGGACATTTTTATTAAGTTCTAAGATACTATTAACAATATCTTAATAATTATAGTGAGAGCTCAGACTTCACACCACGGAATGTTCTTATTTTTACAGTTTTATTGTTTAATTCATTTTCCCTGTAGTAGTAGTGATACATTTCTAAATTGCTATTTATTTTGGGCCCTACACCGTAGCATAGTTTGCGTATAGGCTAATCCGGCTATGGTCCTGTCAAAAATAAAATTAAGAAAAATATATCCCAGAATTTGGGAGCTCGATGATTTTTAACAAGTGTGTTAATATTTGGCTCGGGCTTTGACAAATAGAGTCTCATGTCATCACGACTAACAATATCCAAGCGGTTTCTTTTCCTCGTAAGTATATGGCTCACTGTACTGAATCCCCGTTCTACAAGGTAAGAAGAGGGAAAAGCAATGAAAAGCATTTTTGCTTTTTGCAAAAGAACAGGAAATTTCCCATACTGGTGCAGCCACATTTCATGATATCCTCGTTTCTTCATCATTCAACAGCTCAATGATTCTTTCCTGCAAGTCGATTTCTTGTTCTTCAACCTTGCAAATGAATAGATTCATAATCCATACGGGAATATTCACATCAATCAGATCTTCAAAGTGTTTTTCAGTGACTGCAGATGCATACAGTATTCTTCCAAATCCTGTCGGGAATAACAATCTACCGAGTTCATGCTAGGAACCTACCAAAAAGACTATTGTGCCAATATTCTGTTTGAACAAATCCAGCTTTCTGATGATAGTGGATACAGCAGTTTTGGCCTTTAATAAATTGGATTTGTCAAGCAAGTTTAACATATTCATTTTATCATAAATGTCAGCTAGATACGCCACGTCTCCATGCAGATGAAGAAGTTTCTGGCATAAAAATGAAAACATTCGATTACCGAATCGAATAAATTAAAAAACCCACATGAACCTTTGGGGAGCCAGCGCACTTCAGTGTGCTGAAGAAAGCGAATAAATTCCTCTTTGTTATCTTGACACAGTTGGCAGAATAATTTGCTATTTAATGAATGTTCTTTAATCTTGTTAACTACCGAAATTGTAATAGAAAGAGTTGAATGGAGACGCAGACTAAGCTTTTCAGCAACAAGATGCTGACGATGAATAACACAATGGATTGCAAAAAAAGACTAGGAATTTCCTTTTTCATGGATGCAATTAATCCAGCATGGCGACCTATCATTGATGGCGCCCCATCTGTTGCACAATCACTAATGTTCGTTATCGGTCATAAGATACGCCTTGAACTTTTTATAGAGTGATGCTCCGTTCGTGTTGGTCTTCACTGATCTACATGTTTATTCATGTTCTTACCCCTTTTTAATAAATCGTACATAAGCCATTAACAACGTCTTGTTGTCTTGTACAGTTGATTCATCCAGTTGTATTCCAAATTCATTTTTGCGCAACTTTACGCACAATTGACTTCCAATGTCATTTTCCATGTCATCAATACGACGTGATATGGTGCGGTTGCTGAGAGGAATGGATTTCAGAACATTAGCTGCATTCACCTTGAGAACAGTAGTCAGAACTCCAGATACACATGTCAGAACTAACGTTTCAGCGACTGTATGAGGTTGTCCGCATTTTGCATTAATTCTGAAAATATTGTAAGAAGGATTGAGACCACTATCAACATCAGAATCAGTGTTTTTAGTAGTAGTACGCTTTTCATTCAGTTTATGAAATATTGCAATTTAACTACCAGTTTTACCCCACCCGGATGTTTCTTATGAAGATGAGTTTGAAGTCTCGGCGGTTTCATAGAATCATTGGAAAATATTTCTTCGCAAATGAGATACAGCGGCCTTTGCTGATTTGTTGGTAGTGGAATAAAACCGCCAGTCTCTTCAGTAGCACGCTCTTTTAAGAACTTATTCAGATCTGGAATTAAAACAGATCGTATAATACACATACAGTAACACACAACCCCTCCCACATACACACACAGAAAATACATGCAGAGAAGTTTTCGCTTTTAATAATCGCACATGGCAGTCAATAACTGTAGCATGTTTTATTTGCGTTACGGTACACTAGTTTGAAAACAACAGCAAGGGAGATAATTCTAAATGGTTATTTCCCTTTATCCATAGAATAACAGTAACACTACAGGGTATTAATCCCAAGTTCGCCACTTTCCAGTTTCTTGTATAGAAGAAATAGTTGGCGAAGCATTTAATAACTGTCTAATGCTAAGTCCTTCTCGTTTGTAAGTATGTACTACTAAACAACAGCCATTTGTAAATCAGAATCATAGATATTTATGGAATCTCCACAACGCTACCTCTAAAAGCTCAAACGCCCCCTAAGGTCCTTAGTCAACTCGACGCCCTCTTGAAACAAATCAACAGCCCCAGGGGGACGCTAGCGCCAACGTTGAGAACCACTAATTTAGGGTATGACTCATAATTATTATGTCATGAGTATTAGAGTTTATCAATTATGACTACTGCATAGATATCCATCAGTATAATAATCTATTGTGTATTTACAAAGATGCGATTGTTTCACATTTAATAAATTAGTGCCAAAACAAACTTTGACCTTGTCCTTTATTGGCTTACAATGGAAGGACTTTAAACTATGATGTCTGCAAATTAAGAAAGGACTCTCAATGACAGCATTAACATCATATTAAATAATGAAAGAATGATCACCGCCTAAAGTTATTTATTTATTTTTTTGCACATTGTGTTAGGTGTGTGCAAAAGTTCCAAGTGCTTTTTTTTAAAACTAGAGACTGAACAGGTCTGGTTAGTCACTCAATAGAAACCGTCATGTGACCAATGTCTTTTGGCAACATGTCGTGTTGGGGGTAATCAATTAAAAATTGGAAAAAGAGGTGATCAATGAATAAATTACTTCTCTCGCTTATTGTTCGGCAGTGATCACGAAAAAAGTCCGAATTTTAAAAAAACGAAGTGTAAGGGACCAATTTAACATCAACTTACATTGCAAAATGACACCCCTACTAAAACCTATCTGGGGGGTCCAAAAAACCAAAACAGACATAATAAGCAGTACACGTTTTAAATTTCAGCCCCCTAGCTCCTTTTTTGCGGCCTGCATACGTGACACATACATACATACATACATACATACATACATACATACATAGCCAACTAGTTAGACAGCAAGACAGACTCACTCAAAAACTGAAGAAACATATGTTGACAGTTTAGGTTGACGATTCCTAATACGCAGTTGAAAACCTGTTTTTTCACTGGAGACTTTTGCACAAAACTATTATTATACAAAGTTTAGAATTTTAAAGAAAAAAATGTCCATCATTTTATTTCTTGAGATGCCATAAAAAATGTTTCTTATGTTTGTTTACACAAAACATCCAACCGCTTTGTTCCGCTAGAATGATCCGGAAGTTTGTTTGTAGAAACCACAATTATAGTTTTAGATATTCCCTGGGGTTACATACCAAATAGCTCATTCTCCTTCACATTCCTTTCCAGCAATTCAAGCATCGGTTGCTTTCTGCATATCAGTGCTGTTAAAACGCAAAACAAAATGCTCTGTTTGGTTTTGCAGATAGCACAAACATGTTGAACTCTAAGCCGCAAACCCAGTTTTGCACTGTGTACCAAAAACATTAAAAAATATTTGCTCTAAGAAAAACATTTTATGAGTTGATTTCTTATTATGGAGGACATCAAGACTAGCCTTACCAATGATGATAGATTGAAGAGTTAAGAATTCTTAATTATTAGGTTGAAGATCAATTTTAATACAATACGTTAAGGATGACTAGTTTTAACCAGCTAACGTGCACAGGAGAGAATCATGCTTAACATCACGTGGAGGGATCACAACACAACACAGTATATTAGAAAACAAACATGGGTCAGTGATAGCATAGAAGCCATTAGAAAACTCAAATGGCAATGGGTTGGTCATGTTGCAAGAATGTCAGACAACCGCTGGACATCACGACTCACAACATCGATCCTCAGAGATCATATGCGAAACGGAGGCCGGCAAAAACTAAGATGACATGACGAACTAGACAAGTTCAGAAAGTATTGGCTCCACGACGCCCACGACCGAGAGGTCTGGCACATCTTGGTTAAGGTCCAAAAGCCGGCTGCTGCTACTGCTGCTGCTACTACTGCTGCTGCTGCTGCTGCTGATGATGATGATTCGATAACGAATTGGTTCCAAACGTTTGCAATTTGTGTTTGCATCCAGTTCAAAACGAAATTTAAGACATACTCATCCCAACTTTCAAAAAACTAACGCTATAGAATATTCGGAAAATAAATTACCGTTTATTGTCATGTGCCAGATACTAGAAAAATCTAATGAATAGACAAAAGACTTTTTTCTGGTAGTGAACTTTTGGCTATACATTACAGTTCGTCTATTTATAAAAATAGACTAAGAATATATGTACCTGCGAACACACGTACATAGACATAACCACAGACACACAGTTGTAAGATTGCGAGAGTTATGGGCCCTGTCATATAAGCAGGCGGTATTACAATCGAGGTTGGAGAGCTCGTGCGTACGACTTACGTACGACTTGCGTCTTTACACTGGCTACGAGGGTGAGATTCGAACTCACTATATCTAGTCTAGAAAGCTTTGTAGCTTCAAAAACTAAATATATTGCTGAAAAAACACACATATATATATATATATATATATGTATATGTGTGTGTTTTCTCT
>VCCN01003531.1:8323-19561 GCA_006491835.1 Architeuthis dux | reverse complement strand
ACATGTTGGGTTAGTAAATGTCTGTACCTTACTTTTCGGACAGCTCTCGTAGTTTACACGTGCCGTAAAAAATGACGGCGTATATTAAATATATGGATACACATTGCATTTTATATACGTAAATAATAGCGATTTGTATTGCAGTGAGCTTGGAAATTCTTTGTTTTTATATTTCTCCGTTTTTGTTTTTTTATTTTTATTAGATGAAGTATTATAAATAATTATTATTTAAATTACTTATGACTACTTCCTACCTTCATCTTAAATTTTATTATTAAGCAAATAGCGTGATCGGAAAATAAAAAATAATCTACGGATGGGACTCGAACTCACATGCCCTAGCCAGGCGAAGCACAATTTAGTCCGGTCTGCTTTACCAATTACGCCACCGTGCGTAACTGGGAGCCGATGCTCGAAATAACACTGTTAAACCTACTCTTCTTTCTGATCGTTTGTTTACATTTCTGGTAGTTACAGTATTTAATATATTTCTCAGTTTTGGGTTTTTTATTTTTATTTTTGTTAGATGAAGTATTATAAATCATTATTATTTAAATTATTTATCACTACTTTTTACCTCTATCTTGCATTTGAAATAACTTTCAAATAATTTAAATAATAATGATTCATTGTTTTTGTTTTCATTACTTTTTATATTTTTTATTAATCTTTAAATTCAGCCTTTTCACTACGTCATCAAAAGATGAAATTCTATTTGTATTACGTCATTTGCGTCCCTTAGCGTGACAGTGTACACAAACACATTGCTAATTATTATATGTGTGTATACGTTCATAGAAACAGGAACTTTAAGTGTAATTTCAGTCTTTGCATACCCAACGGAACAAGATATTGTTGACATTCTGTTACAAGTGCAGAGGTTTGAAGAACAACGGAAGACGAGCGATTGGTGAGGAGGAATTGGGGAATCTGGTGACGACAGAGTTTAGCATCGTGTATAACAAGACGTGGGAATTGGTGACAATTTCCCGTCACGTGTCCTGTTGCTAAAATTATACAATATACACACAACAGTGGGTACTTAGGGTGACAATTATTTCCAACCATCTGTGCTGAATTTGGTAAATGTAAGAAATCAAGTGATTGATTATTGGTTTGTTCCCAGTGAAAAATCATCAATGTACATTGAGTTTAGACGAAGAAACAGCAGATTTATTCTTTCTGACATAGAGTTATTTCTTGTTGTAAGCAATGTGTGCGATACATCAACTTATTTCTACCTGCAGACGATAATTACCAAACTAGGGTTGAACAGGGCATTCATATTGCTTTTATCCTTACAAAATGTATGACATAAATGATATTATTTATACTTATTCCATTAGGGCTAATACTGAATTGATATTGTTATTAATACCATAAACCTCGTTAGTGGGGTGCGAGTGGCGTAACGGTTATCGGTGCGGACAATGAAATCGGTGAGACAAGTTCTAAATCTGATCGAGACTGTTTACGGTCACTTCGCCCAAATGACGGATCATATGTAGAATAAGCACCCCAGATTTGATCCAACTGAAATCCTGACGTTACACCGGATGACGTCACGTAGTATGTCAATGCTCTTAAAGAAAAGTAAACAAATTACTCGTGTTATTTTATCTCAATCAATTTTTAGCTCAATCTTTATTTTGCTTAACTAAATAAAAAGTTAGTTATAATTTAATCAAAATTGTATTTAATTAAACATTTTTACAAAAAAGAATACGTAGTTTTAATTTGATCAAAAGTGTATTTAATTAAACTTTTTACAAAAATAAAATAAAAACGTAGTTATAATTTGATCAAAGTTTTAGTTAATTAAACTTTTTACATCAAATAAATAGGTAGTTTTAATTTAGTTTTGAGACGTAGGAAATGTGAGTCAATTAGAACCGGCATTATCAGCCTACATTGGCTTAGGATAGAAGAACGAGTCGTGTTCAAAATCTTAATTACAGTATTTAAATGTCTGCATGATATGTGATCCTTATGAACTCCGTGCTCTTATTAACATCCGATATTCTTTGATGGCTTGATTTTAGAACTTGTTTTTATGAATATGACTCATGGGCGCAGGAGTTTCAGCTATATAGCACACAGACTTTGGAATCAATTACCCTGTGATATCCGGAACATACATATATTAGCAAGCTTTAAATCAAAAATAAAAATTTTCTTGTTTCGAGACTTTTATAATTATATGAACTCAGAAAATAAATACACTTCGTAACTTTATTGACAAGTTGCACTTTCTTCGTACACTTCTTTAATAGGCTTTATATCTTTACTGCAATTGATTGCACATGTTTTCAAGCCCTTTTGTCCAGTAGGGATTTAAGTATTGAGATTCCCGAGAAAGGGCGCTTTCTATAAATTCAGTTTTTTTCAGTTTTTTACTTATTATATGAGACTGCTGACGTACCACGTGATGTCATCCGGTGTAACCTCAGGATTTGAACTTTTCGTTTGAATCAAACCTGTGATACTCATTCGACGTATGATACCTAATGCCTTTTGGAAAGGTGACAATTTTCACCTATGCTATGGTTAAAATAGCAGGACAGGCCTTGGTTGGCAGCCAATCTAGAAGAAGGATTTCACTGAATTCAAAACCGTGGAGAAGGCAACGGGAAACCTCTCCACTATCCCTCCTAATAACAAGTATGGCAATGCACAGTTTAACGCCTGGAGAGCCATGATCTCCTACGTCTTGAAGGGATATGGCACATGGAGAATGGGTATGTCATTGGCAATGTTTTATAAGATAGCAGACACAAATGTTTCATAAATGCAAACAAAAGTCAGAACTGGAGTTAGAAACACCTAAAATCTCGAATCCGATACTCTACCTCGGCATTTAGCCAAATAAAAGGTATGAGAGAAACCAGGTGTGACAGAATTATCATTAGAAGACCCAAAACAGGAAGTCAGTAAACCATGAGAATTTTCGCTAAAACGCTTCCATATTTTTATGTACTTGATGAACTTGATGAGACACCATTTCAGGGATACCAACCTACATACCAGTGTTAACCACATCCCCAACCGGGCTTTCTCAAAGTTATTACTTCAATAAAAAAAAAGATTCCTTACGAAATGTCTCGAATGTTTAAGTTCAAAAGGTGACAAGGCGTGATGAATACAGCTGCCGATGTTTCTTAACATATGGATTTGTCAGTTGGTTCTTTCCTTCTGTTCTCTAAGACTGGGTATCACATTTCTTCTTCTCTTATCGTCGCCACTTTAAAGTATTGTCAAAACAAATGCCTTTAGTGCGCTCAGCTGTGTTTCTGGTCCGAAAATTTACGTTAAAAAATCTTATGCAATTCATATAACATTCTCGCTAGAAATGCTGAGAACACAGACGGCTTTTCTTGAATTGTTCATTTGATAACAGCACAGAATTCACTCGGAAGAATGATGGACAGGAGAAAGAATTCTTCAAGTGTTGGTTTCAAAGGAATCTGGCGCACATTCCGTTTATGAATGGACGACATAAGCGGTAGGTTTAATAAGAATGTAGAAAATGTAGAAACTCCCTTCACAATAATATGTCATGAGCAATTGTATTTTAAAGGATTACCTACCCCCCTCTTGTGCACGTTGCATGGTTCTCAGTTTGAGGGCCAATCTTTTGGTTAGTGTCCCCATAGGTGACTATCGTGAGGATGTATTGGTTATATACCCTTATTTTTAGGACTAATGCTATTTTCTTGTTCTTGAAGGTTGAGCTTGCTCTGCCAAAAGCTTGCCAACCAACGTGCACAAGAGACAATCGTGCTCAATGTCACATTGAGAGACCACAAGACAGTACATATATTATAAAACAAATAGGACTCAGAGATATCATAGAAACCATTAGAAAACTCAAATGGCAACGGGCCGGCAATAACAAAAAATGTCAGGCAAATCACGACTCACAACATGAATCCCCAGAGATCATATGCGCAACTGTGGCCGGCAAAAATTAAGATGGCGCGACCAACTAGACAAGTTCGGAAAGTAATGACTCCGCGACCCCCATGATAGAGAGGCTTGGCGAATCTTGGGGAAGGCCGATGTCCAACAACGGACGATAAAATGATGATGATGATGCTGATGATGATGATATTGATGATGATGACCTGCACCCTAAATAGCCTTTGCAAAATGATTTCCTTAAAAATATGTTCTAAATTTGAATTTGCTTTCTCTAAATGTCTTGATAAGCCTAGCTAATAGGATTTCAGTCCTAAGAACAATGTTTTTACCAGCCACTTCAACCACTTCTGCTCGTAAAATTCATAATACCGACAAGTAAAATTCAGAATTCTTTTAATAAGTTATCTCTTGTAACGTACGCCATTCTGGTACTTGGGCGATACCTATATTCGTGTAGATAAATACATAGATCAATGAAAAGAGAAGGGGAAATGGCCGTTCACCCGTTACTACTTTTATTCACCGATTCTCCGCTCTAATTGGAAAATCTCGACTGTTATTAATCAAATTCCCAATATGAACCTCAAATATTAACTTTCTTGCCTGGATTGCCTGAAGCGTGTTTGCAGGTAATAGAATCAGGAATTGCACAATATAAAATTCCATCGCCGATGGTTTGGTGAGTATCAAGTCATAATTCACTAAGTAAATCTCTTTGCTTGACAAAATTCTGAAACGAAAAACGCCGAACGTATGTCATGAATACTGTCGAAATGAAAATGATTGCTCGTCCAATATTGTTTATATTGGACGAGCATTTTGCTTTTTTATTATTAGATGAAGCATTGTTAAACATTACACATTTTACTAGTATTTCTTTCATCTTGATTTTAGTCGCTTTCCATCGCAAAAATATGAAAGGAATACTAGTCAAAAATCAGTAATGGTTGATTGACTATGCTTCATCTAATATGAAACTGAAATATTAAGATAATATTACCTCTACTAATACTAATAGTGTACGTAAAAACAACAAGTAATATAGCACAGTGGAATCAGGGGAAAATAAAGGGTAAGTCTTTATGATCCGATGTGATCTTCTGCCAGCCGTAAGGTTTTCGTAGCTCAAGCGACAGAGCAGCTGGTACGGATAACCAGGCTTCCCGAGGCAAAAGGGATGTGGGTTTGCGACTCACCGATAACTTATCCTTTATTTCCGATTCGCACTGTTTACAAAAGGCCGTGGACTAACGGACTTAGTAGTTGCGATGAAAAGCAACTAACATTAGAATGAAAGTCATTACAAGTCAAACATTTAGTAATGGTTAACTGGGCATATATGACAAAATTCGGGATGACTTTGTAAAAGTATCAGAACAAAAGGCAGAAACTATAAATACTCAGAATGTGATTAATTAGTCTTTGGTGATCTATGATTTTAAAGTAACTGGGTTGTTCGAAAATATATATCGTATATTCTTGAATATAAGACGTGGTTCTTTATACTAAAAAATGGCCCCAAATCAGCAGTTCGACTTATACGTTTACCTATATAAATACAACGTCGATAAACACAATGCACACATATTAGCAATCAATAATTCCCGTTAATCTAACTCAATTCATTACCATGGTTTTGTATGAAATGTTATGTATGTAGTATCCTGTGAGTATTATGTAATATCCTTTTAAAATAATTGTTTCAGCTAGATTCGTCATCACTGATAAGAACTTCACTTTTACCACCTGAAAACAACGATCGATAATGTTGAAGATAAAAGAAATCCATGTTTCGGTGACAGCTGATTAAGTGACATGAACAGTGCATTCATAAGGAGATATCTATCATGACGACGTTATGGCAAAATAATGGACTCGGCTTATATTCGAGTCAGTTGATTTTCTGAAATATTATGTTCAATTCCGAAATCGTCTTATACCCACAGTCGACCTATATTAAAAAATATACGGTATTTGGGTCTCATTATTACTGTTGGCACGATAGTAATAATGAGACCCAAATACCGTATATTTTTTAATATAGGTCGACTGGGGGTATAAGACAATTTCGGAATTGAACATAATATTTCAAAAGTCAACAATTTGTTTTTAAAAAACGCTTGAGAATTCTTTTCTTTTTTTTTTTTCAAAACTAGCATCTATGAAATTAAATGAAATTTATTCCAAAAGAGGACACACCAAGAAAGAATATTGGTTCGAGACCTGCTAAAACTATGCAATAGAATTGGCATGAAAAGCATGGTAGAAAACAAATTGACTGAGATATATTACACACATGACTGAATAAAGACATATAAATACATTACTGATTTCATAGTTGAATACAAACGTTTTACATCTAGATAAGCATGTCGTAATGATTATTACCGCCCCAACGACTAAATTGAAAATTCAGTCCTCTGGGTGTCAGTTCACTATTACACCTATACATTACGCTCAAAAGTGCAACTTGAAGTAGTAAAATAACGTTGTTTTTTTTTTGTTCATCCCCACTAAAAGCTAACGTCCATAATTTTGAAGTACGGAAGCCTAAAAAGAAAAGAAAAAGATTAAGTTGCATTTTCTCTTTCTTTCCGACTAGAAACTCAATTTCTGGGAAAAGGAACAAAATTAATAAAAGTGTTTTTTAAAATGTTAAGAATTAAAAGAATTTTTTTTTTATAAATTGAGAGATATTTTCCCGTTTTAATATTTTTTACATTTCTCTATTCGTTCCTGTCTGTAAAAGAAACTCAATTCGTGGTGTTAGTTTGAGGTCAAACTTTAACAGCAATTTGATCTTGGAGTATCAAAACATTTCAACCTTTCTCCCGAATAGTCATAGTCCGGGGGCCAGCAGGGATTACCGTGCACCCCCCCCCCATGATTCTACATTTAGGGTACCAATCTAGACTTTGGATAGTGTACTTGCAGTTTTTTCGTAAAATGCTGAATACTTAGCTTCACGTTTTCGGCTGTAACTTTTTATTATATTAAATTTTCTTTTAATTAATTCCCCAATGCATAGAATTTGAGCTGTGTACTTTAAAATTCCTTGAACAATGCTACATACGTTTTTAGGCTCAACAGATACCAATTGTGTACATACACCGTTGAAAAGCTGATGGAATTCTCTTTCCAACGATATATGTATATACCTACCTCAAGAATCAATTCCACAATGCATAAAACCTGGACTGCGTACTTGAAATATTCTCGTAAAATGCTGAAAACCTAGCTTCACGTTTTCGGCTGTAACATTTCAACAGATACAAGTTTACAACATACACTGCTGGAAAGCTGATGGAATTCTCTTTCCAATGATAGATATATATGTGTATATATGTGTGTATATATGTTTATATATCTTCATCATGAATGCAATCCAAAATCGATAGACCTTGGCCTATAAAGAACACATATACTTGATATATCCTTGTAAAATATTGGAATACCTAAAATTCAAAAATTACTTTTATGGTAAGAGAAAGTGTATTTATGGATTCCTCATGTCGGAAAACCATGATTTAGCTTTTAAAGTACTCAGATATGTCAATTGGGAGACGAAATATGAAAGTCTTTTTGTTTTTGGTGTGTGATAGCGGCCATTCTTGTAATGCAAATGAGGTAGATTCTATGAAATGTTTGAAATAATAAGAAATTAGCAAGAAATTAGAGCATAGCATTTGGGGGCTTTTTCGTTAGTCCACACCAGACTAAAAGTTTGATAACCAAAGGGAATTGATATGTCAAGTTAATTTCATTATTCCCTCCACCCCACTCGGGTTAGGGGCTAGGGTTAATGGTTAGTATTTCGTGTTGAGAACTAACGAAAAATACTCTTCATTTTGGTTCTTTTTTGGCGAGAAAGAAATGCCACCAAGCTGATTAGATAGTCCTATTTGTTTGCTAAACAGTGTTCTGTTCAAAGTATTCAGGTGTTACGAAACCAACCCAAGTATAGCCGATCCCACTTTCAAGAGGGCGACAGGTATTTTTCGATACAATTAGGTCGCACGTTACACTACGTTGGAAATCTGATATTCTCAAGGTGCCATATATTTCTGGTTAAGTACTCCTCCTATTGTTAATTCTGATTTATTTGTTATAACATTTCAACTTGATTTCTCTTTAACCCATAAGAAACCACTGAGACACCGGTGTCACAAACAATTTAATTGAACTGCACAGTCCCTAATACGGTATTGTTTATAACATTTTGAACTTGATTTCTCTTTAACCCATAAGAAGCCACTGAGACACCGGTGTCACAAACAATTTAATTGATCTGCACAGTCCCTTATACAGTATTGTTTATAACATTTTGAATTTGATTTCTCTTTAACCCATAAGAACCCACTGTGACACCGGTGTCACATACAATTTAATTGATCTGTACAGTCCTTTATACAGTATGTTTATACATTTTGTGAACACTAATTTAAGCAAGTGTAAACAAAGAATAATGTCTAATTAATAAAATTATTAATAAAATATAATTTGAAACAATGTTCTACAGCTACAGTAGTTTGTTGAGAAGACCTCTAATATGAGGCAGTCGTATTTTATTCAAATCAGTGTCACTAATCAAAAAGAATCTGTCAAGCTAATGTATGTGAAAATGATGGAAGAATTTACCCTAAATGCCCAATGTGACTTATGTCACATTACAGATTTCGGACACTAAGAGTCCGATTTAAAAAAAAAAACTTCATAAATGTGTTCCATGTGGTCCATTTGGTCTGTTTTATATCCCACATAATCTTCCTTCAAGTAGAAATGGGTCTGGGTTTTATGGGTTAAAAAGAAATATATAAATGATCTCACAAGCACCGGCTTTTATTATGTCTCTTAACACATGCATGCAAAGATGTCTCTCTGTATCTAGGTGTGTATAGGCCAGACTGGTACGGTCCACTCACGTCTGTTTATCGAAGTTAAGCAGTGTCGAACATGACCAATTACTGAATTTTATAGCATTAGTCTGTGAGCGATTTTGTGATCTTGTGCCAGACTACGCAAAATTAGTAAATACAAAGGTCTGGTTAGTCACTCAATAGAAACCATCACCTTATCAACGTTCTTTGGCAGCATTATTTACAAAAATAGAATAAGTTACTTCTCTCACTTTTTGCTGGGCAGTGATCACTAAAAAAGTTTGAACTTTCAAAAAAAACAACCTAAGGGACCAATTTAGCATAAATGTACATTGCAAATTGAATCCCGGATTAAAAACCTATTAAATATTGAATAGTTAAATGTATTAAACTTATTAAAAACAAAAATCCCGCTCTTTTCTAGACACAATAAGGAGTAAATGTTTAAATCTTCAGCCTTTTAGCTCCATTGGTTCTACCTGAACGCGTGACACATACATATATAGATAACCAGCCAACCAGCCAGACCAGCTTAAAAACGGAAGAAACCAATGTCGACAGTCAACGGTTTCTTATAAACTCTGGGCGACTAATTTTATACGCGATAGCATTAGTCGGTATCCGAGCGAAAATAACGCTCAAGATTTCAAATGCAGATTTTAACGGTCAAGATTTTCAAAAGTAGCTCTCCCTTACTATGGGTAATTAATTAGTGCTACTCAATCTTCTTACTTTTCAGCAGCAAATGTATTATGTAGTGCTGAGAACAATCCCGAAAAGCCTAGCGAAAAGGCTGGAGGAATTCGAAATCCAATGGAGAATTGAGACATCGGCACTACTGAAAACAAGTAGAATACTGAAGTGAGCGGTGGGGTATCGAGGAGACTTGCTGTCACTTGATCTCCAGAGTAAGTCATCAGGTATTACTAGTGCAAAAACTCAGTATGCAGGATGTTAGGATGAATATAATTTTAATATTAGTACCATTTTTAGTAATGGTACTAATATTAACATTATATTCATCCTAACATTTTATTTTTACAACTCGAATCGCTTGCTTTTTACGATAGAATATTCACTAAACTGGGAGTGATTTATATATGGTTGTACTATTTTCAAATTATCTAAATATAAAAACGGTTTCTATAAAGAAGTGAACAAACATCCTCTTACAACGATGAAACGAAATTACCATTATTTACTGTATTCTTCTATTTATTTTCATATAATGATGTTTTCAACGTTTTTTTTAAAATATCATCCATCTATAGTATCACATAGGCAATGTGAATTATGACAATGTTTGGATTGTTATGTTCCCACTAGTAACTGGTTTCTCCAGACTAAAAGATCCAACCATCCATGCTCTGAACTTTCTTTTCTTTTCTGTTTTTATCCGGGAGTGTTTTGCGCAAAAAATATTCTCTTTGTTCTGCTGCGCATATTTCAGACTTCACAAAAACATCTCCGTTGGTAGAGGTTAGTTTTGGTCATACAAAAAATGTTATCTGAGATTGTAGGTTTGTTTTGCTTGTTTTTGACGGAGGTGGTGGTAGGGACAATCGTCCATTTTATTTATCTTTCGATGTGAGGTGGTAATTTAAATCCTGATCATCATCAGCAACATCATCATCAGCAGCAGCAGCCATTATGAGTCCACTGCTGAACAAAAGCCTTTCCCATCTCCGTTCATGACGACCTCGATTGTGCTAACCTCTGCCATGTCTTACCGGCGAACCTTTCTATCTCATCCCTGCACGTAGTGTCTGGTCTTTTCCTAATCCGTTTACTGTACCATGGGCACCAATCGGTTAGTCTTTTGCTCCATCTATTGTCACCTCTGCTTGCTAGGTGACCAGCCCATCTCCATTCAGACTAGATTAACTGTTAATTGAATGGGACAACATCATCTGGCACATCGTAGGTATAAGCTAAACACACAGAAAAGGAGAAAACCTTCTAAGCTTAAGGTAAGTAATCATTTATTCTATTATAAATGGAGTAGGAACCTCAGTCAATAATACCATCGCAGGCAACTTTATGCGTTTTGACATAGAGGATGCTAAATACTTTTACTCTTGTAAAGAATATTATACAGTTAAAGTTTTACTGTTATTTTTATTAATAGATATAGAATTAGTATTATTTCAGTAATGCTAGGGATAACTCTAAGTGATAGGAAAAGATCAACATGGATCAGATGGAGGACTAGAGTGAAGGACATTATAAAAATAATTAAGCAGCACAAATGGAGATGGGCTGGACTCTTAGCAAGAAAATATGACAACATATGGAGCAAAAGGCTAACCGATAGGTGCCCATGGGACGGTAAACGCATTAGGAAAAGACCAGACCAGAGATACACAGGTTTGGCAGTAAGACATGGCAGAGGTCAGCGCAATCATGGTCGTCATGGAAGGAGTTGGGAAAGGCCTTTGTC
>VCCN01003528.1:110890-123096 GCA_006491835.1 Architeuthis dux | reverse complement strand
GGAAGCAAGGAAGGGGAAATGATCAAAGAGTGGAGGAGAGGTAGAGGTTACAAGTGAACTTCGAGAAGTAGAAACGCGATTTGACCTTACAGTAGGAGTACATCAAAATTCCTATCAAGGGTGTCAAATATATATTTCAACAAGACTTTGTGGGGGGAAGCGGCGAAATATGGTGGTGGAAGAAAATAAAAAATTTGGGCGGGGGTGGGGTCAAATTTGAGTCAATTATATACACCCCTGTTTTATCCAGAAGTCACATCTTTCGGTAGTGAAGCAGATTTTTAACTGGCTTTTTCTTTAATCAAATCTCCCATGAAATCCTGAACATTTTGGCTGTATTCATTTTAGAAGGACTTTCTTGAAAAACATTATTTATAAAAAAAATATAGTTTAAGAATAATCTTCATTATGTGTACGCCATTCATTGTGTTCCTCCATTTCATCAATCCCCACATCTGTTCTGCTGTTTGCGTGTTGACTATTCATTACTATCGAACTACAGAAACGCTTCTTAATGATATTAATGAGTACATCCCTGAAGGATCCATTATCTATTCTGTTTGTTGACCCTGAAACAAGAGTTAACATACAAAAAGCAGAATGGATGTGAGGACTGGCAAAATGGAGGAACAAGGCACAATGAGCGGCATACAGATAACGAAGAAGTACCGAATAATGTTAGCAATATTTCCATCTTGCATTTTTAAGATACAAAATTTACAGCGATTTTAGTAGCATTAGTTAGCATGTTAATAAAGTGCTTTGTTTTGTTTTTTTTAGACATAGAGAAATTGTTGAATTAGAAAAGGAAAAAAAGTTTGTAAAAGAAGAAACTAAAATAAGAGGACATTATCAGCATTTTTGATTATAATTCTCATTAAATAGAGATTTCGCATTTAACCAATTCTTATTATACAGAGATTTCACATTTAACCAGTTCTCATTATACAGAGATTTCACATTTAACCAGTTCTCAAGACCAAATCACCAAATAAATTTCCTTCTTGTAATTTAGTGCCTTCCTTTTCTTGTATAATCATTTTTTTCCAGCAAAAAAGAAAAAAAAACATCTATTTTACAAACAGGAGCATATTTTGATGTACTGTAATTATTCTTGTACACTCTTGTATAACACGCACACCTGACTATGGGCTATGAAATCCTGGAAAAAAGCATCACCTTTTCACCTGACATTTCAGAATGTGTAGCAGCTAAATTTAACCTTGGTTCAACGTTTTACTCGGTTTGTATCGACTAAAAATAAGAATTTATATAATTTACATTGTGTTTTGAAACACAAAATTTACACAGTATTTAAAGCGACCGCACAGACATGTTCACACAAAATACAAGCTAGCGGCGAAAATAAGCTCAGACTAAGAGAAATAAAATGATAAACAAACACACATTCCAGTCACCATGTCCGTGTGTGACATATAAAAAGCAAAAATAAAAATTCGAACCTTTATCAGTCACGACACCACTTTGCTCATAGCTAAACTAAGTCAGGCACCATTTGTCATAAACTAAATTCCCTATGCATGCGTGACTCTGTCCACTCTCTTGACCATGGTGTCTAAGCGAAATATCATACACAAGTGCAAAAAAATTGAAAGCAGTCTTATATACAGAGGAAGATGGGAACCGGGCATCACTTTGGATGTTCTGAGTGCAATATCTGACTTTGGCACAAAAACAAGTCTAAACTTTAATCCATGCTGAAGTCAAAGAAGGTAGGCAGAGGGAAATCAGCAGCATTTCCGAAGTTGGAAGAAGAGCTGATCGAGTGGCTGAAGGAACGCAGAATAGTCAGCATTGGAATCAGCACAATTGACATTCGTCTCAAGGTGCTGGAAAGACTCACATAGCACAGAAATTGCCCGCAGATTTTGTAGACAACTTACAGGAGTTTCAGTGTTTCATCATCAGATGACGTGGAGCCCATGGAGTACGAACTGTCACGGATTAGAAATGCAGATCAGACCTGCTGAGCTTTGACCTCCCCTATGCACAGCACAGTTGATTTCAAGGACCAGAAGACAGTCAATATCAAGACCACTAGCAAAAAGAAAAAAATGATTCATGCTGATGTTAGCTGTAACTGGTGATGGAAAAAAGCTGTCGCCATATGTTGTCTTTAAGAGAAAGACCTTGCCAAGGAGACATTTCCAAAAACAATTGAGGTGTGTGTCCACGAAAAGGGGTGGTTTGATACAAAGATGATGTGTGACTGGATCAAAATGGTGTGGGGGAGACGTCCCGGCGGCCTGCTGAAACAGCCATCCTTACTTGTGCTCGATGTGTTCAGATGCCATCAACAAATTGATGTGAAACGGCAACTGAAGTTGATGAAATCTGATCTTGCCATCATTCCTGGTGGGTTGAACAATGTTCTTCAACCACTGGACTGTTTGCGCCAAGTGGAACCAGTGGCTAGCAGAAGTCCATCACTCCGACAGGCCACATTCGCTAACCAGAGCTTTTCTTTGTATGTAGATGGATATGGAAGCCTGGCAGAGCATCCCTGAAAAGAAGATGACTCAGTGGACGATGATGACATCGAAGATGACGAAGACATCTACTACGCTGACTACATAGATGAAACTGAACTGTCATGAAGTGAAGCAGACTAAAATGTGCTTAATATTGATGTGAATAAAACATTTTAAACAAATCCAGTGTTTGGTTAGTGAAATAAAATCTGGAAAAAAAAATGCGTATTACACATGAATAATTACGTCCTGAATATGGTGACACACCCCTAACTTTTAGGCTTAAAAACCTGGGAAAATGTGCGTATTATACACAAATACTGTAAGAAGAAAAAAAAAACTATACAGAATTATAAACTAAAATTTTCCTCAAATATTTTTCTTTTTGAATTTATTAAATTTTGAATTTTTTTCTTTTTCATTTCTCTTAGTCAATCATTTATTCAAATATATACAAACTCACACACACACACAGAAATGCACACACGAAAATGCGCACACACACTCTCTCACACACACACACAAAAAAAAAGCAGGTAGGGTGCAGAGAGTTTTTTAAAAGCTATAGTCTCACTTTCCCAGTCATAATCTGATTATAGATATCTTTTAGAAGTGGACCATAATGTTTGAGAGAAGAGTCCATAAAATAGAGAGAGTCAGAGATGATGTGAGGATCAAAGCCCTCTTCTTTCAAAACCGATTTTTGATATTTAAAAGTTCCGGTGATTGGCATTTCCTTCTGTACCCGGAGAAACAGTGGAATGGAATAAGAAGCCAGTTTTCTCTGACAGAGTTCAAACAGGTCTGTGAGTTGTGTGTTGAGTAAAGTGTCACCATTTTTCAATTTTAGAGATACCATTCCAGCTCGGCCTTCACAACCTGCATAAAATGATTAAAGTATGTCAGCTAAGAAGAATGCAGAGTTGAATAAAACAAAAACAATCATTTTAAAAGAAAGTTGTTTTTTCATTATTATTGTGCCAGCAGATTTTAAGATTTTTTTGTGTAGCCAAGGAAGTTTAAGCACTGCAGTGGATGAATTTCATCACCAAAATGATCAACTGTGAAAAATATAAAGGTCTAAGCAAGTAATCAGTCCTGTGCCATAGATAACTCGTCTTAGCAAGTAGTCAGTCCTGTGCCTCAGACGAAATAACTTTACAATAATGAGTTATTCTTTCACAAGATGGCAAAAGCCTATTAGAAAGTGTAAAGTATATTTACAAAATGCAAAACGGCATGAGAGTAGATACAAATGTACTGAATATAAGATGGCCTTATGAGTAGATGCATGTTTTAAGATATTTAATACTCATTAAAATTATTGAAATATTTTATTTTAATGCATTTATCTATATATTACATTTATTAGATATTCTGTGGTACATATTAGTTGATTTGTATGAATATAAAACCATCTTAAACATGCAATGAAGTCATTCTATTTTCATCAATTTTTCACATGAAAAACCAGGAACAGGAGGAGTTACAATGTTAAAACATATATTTGGCAGTGAACAGGTTAATGAAGATTTCTCAGTGAATTGTAAGAGAAATACTTTTGCTCTTTGGTATCAACTTACCTGGCACCAAAACCCCATAAACATTGACTTCTTCAACAAAGTCAAGTTCTCTCAATACATTGGCAACATCATCTGTGGCAACATTTTCCCCCTTCCAGCTGGAAAAGTAAACAAGCAATT
Organism: Architeuthis dux; assembly: GCA_006491835.1. Taxonomy (NCBI): domain Eukaryota; kingdom Metazoa; phylum Mollusca; class Cephalopoda; order Oegopsida; family Architeuthidae; genus Architeuthis; species Architeuthis dux. Next base: position 118,901 of record VCCN01003528.1, on the reverse strand, counting down.
AGATATACAAATATACATTAACTCCCCACCCCTATCATGAAATTATCATCTCAATTCACTAATTAAAACAAGGTAGGTATTTATAAGCTACAGAGAATCAACCTTCATTTTGACATAAAAGTTGGATGTGATATATATCTGAGGATACATAGTAATCAAAACAACAAAGGTAAGGATTCTAGTCTGAATAATTAACCAAATAACAAGAACACTTCACTTCAAAACTTCAGACAACAAAAATGGCATCCTCTTAACACTAGAACAACCAATGTGTTAAAATCAACGTCTTCATATTTTCAGTGAGATTTTATTCCTTGTATGTATACATACATACATACATGATTTTTAATATAATTTTATTAAATAAGGAAGTTCTACCTCAAAATGTCAAGCTGGCGAAAGCACCACCTGTCATTTTTTTATCATTTATGATAGAAACTGAAACAAAAATACAAAACTTCAATCAGTTATGGAAATTATTTACCAGATCCAATGCACAAAGACAGTGGCCTTTTGCATTTTAGATATGACATAATTTTTAATTATTAATTTGTAGGCAAAATTATTTTAATGATAAATTAATTATGCCTGTTAACTTATTATTAAGAATAAACATTTACATATATTTATTTACAGAAACACTTCAACAGGTCAAAAGGTTTTCTATGTACAAGGGGGTACCTAAAAATAACTGGAATTACAAGACTCATCCCGAGTCACAACTTTGGAAAGAAACTGTGGGTCATTTTGAACTTGTTCCCTCAAATTGTGACACACATTCAAATAATTGTTTTTTTTATCCTCTGTGGCACAAACTATGTGGAAACACGTTTCATTTTCAAATCTTCTGTCAACATGAACTCCAAGACATATCAGTCACCTCGGATATTGCATCAATGGTCCAAGATTTTTGTCATTTCAGCTTGTTGAAGGTTGTCTACGTTTGAAATGCAAATACCACTCATACACTTACCAAAAGATACTTCCTTAAAAATTTCTTGAAGCATTACAACAGTTTCAGCAGCAGTTTTCCATAAAAGGAAAAACTTCACGTATACTCTGTTCTTTTTCATCAGCCACTGCAAAAATTGCCAAACATGCTTGCAAACACCAGAAGACAAAAGCCACAGGAAACATATCAGTCAATCCAGAACCACGCCATGTAGCAAACCAGCTCAGAATAGTGTTGACTCGTGACACCTAGCATTGTAATGTGCAAACACCTCCAGTTTGTGTACCACATTTGAATTATATTCTTTTTTGTACCCCCTTGTATAGATTTATAATGACCATACATTTTGGCATCAAATATGCGTCCCTTATTGTCCACTTTTGAAAAACAATTATCAAAGTGATTTTTCTATAATGACGCGTAGGTCTATCAGCACTGAAATCTGTGGTTGTGGAGATGCAGCATTAATTAAAATTTAGTTGAAACAAAAAACAAAAATAAAACAGCATCTTTGAAGCCAGGAAATATATTTCAACAAAATATTCTGTGCACGAAATAAATAAATAAATAAAAAAATAAATTAAAAACTTCCCATAAGAGAGTGATTGCATTATCAAACTTTGTTCTGATTGATTTCAACTTACCGGAATGTGTCCCCTAATCTGTCTTTGAAATATACAAAATAATCTTTGTCCTGGAAAAGAATGTCCCCAAAATTAAAATATTTGTCTCCTGGTTTTAGAACATTCCTCACAATTTTGAGATTCTCTAATTCGTTTTCTCCCTTGTAGAGTTTTTTGTCTAAGACTGGAATAATTTCACCAAGTAACAAACCAGTTTCACCTGGAGAGAAAAAAATGACAGAGACAATAGATATAAAAAGTAATACCAATGTTTAAATATAAAAAAAAACATAATTATAGTTAATATTGATACATTTCATAGGTAATAAATTATTTTTAAAAATGATATAATTTGATTGCAGAAATATATACGTGAGAGTAATGATGATATCATAATTGTCAACACCCAGATGATGATGATGATGATGATGATAATGACGACGACGACAATGATGCCACCACCACCACCACCACCAAATTACCATATATACTCATGTATAACTCTACTTTTAAAGACCTAATTTTGGTGCCAATATTTGGTGATTGACCTGAGTAATGCTTATGTTTAATAAATGGTAACCGACACATATCAGCCATGGACAATTCTGTCCAGACAGTTCAGCCACAGATAACTCGGCCACCAACATTTCTTAACCTGAACATTTCGGCTGTGTTTCATTTTTAAAGGCATTGACTATCTTGATTGGATTTAAAACAAAATAGAATCAAAATATATAAATCTAATGCAATTTTACAATAATAATCAGTTAATTCAGGTTTGTTGTTTAGTGCTTTATATATCTTTTTTAGTAATAAGTAATGTTATTTAAGTTTTTTTTTATTCAATTAAAATGTTTTACATTTATGATCTTACTGATCGAATATTTGATAAAAAATAGAAAAACATTTTTAAATAGGTGTAGTACAACAGACTTTTTGACAACAATAACAAGTGAACCAAGTGACAAATTCTACAAAATAAGCAAAAACAAATGCAAGGGAGCAAAATACAAAAGAGTTGATTGTAAAATAAAATTGGTCCAGCATGAAAGTTTTCACGATGGAGAAATTAAATTGCTGCAATATGATGGAAGTTTCCAAAGAAAACAGTGTTAAAACAAATTTATACTAATATTTAAGCCTTTTGTTTGTTTGTTGCAATCAACTATGTTCCCTTGCATTTGTTTTTGCCTATATATAGTCATTTTTGCCTTTAAAAATGAAATAAAGCTGAAATGTCCAGGTTAGAAATATTGGCAGCCGAGTTATCTGTGGCCGAAAATGTAATCACTTCTTCCTTAGGCCATGGTCCACCCTTCCATAAAATGTCATTGAAATTCTTTGAGAAATTTTAGAGATACTGTGTGGACAAACAGACAGATACAAGTGAATACATATACCTCTTCCAACTTAGTTGGCAAAGGTAAATCAAAATCATTTGATTTTATAATAGAAAAAAAAAAAATCTTGTCATAAACAAAAAGAAATAAAAAGTCAATGTTCAAATGTTGTTAATTTGGAATTGGGGTATAATTCTTTGTTTTAATAGACAGGCGTAGTGGTCACTCATTGATTGAAAAATGTGATTTGCAAGACTTGCTTGCTAACCATCATTCTACAGCAGGCACTCTACATAATCTAGAGAGTACCTGGCTCAGTTTGTTAGTTAGCAAACAAGTCTGAGAGACCATAGGCTAGTTTAATAAGTTTGATCCTCACTGGGTGCCTCACTATTATGGCTCTGGGCCAGACTGGGAAAAGTTTAGTGAAATAACTATATAGCATCGAGATTAGACAAAAACTAATTTGTAAAAGACAAAATTAAAATATAAATAACTTTGTCTATAACTTTGAGAAAAGTCATTAACATTCAAACTTTTTTTTAACAATCTAATCTCTTCCCATCTTTGATGTTAATACAACGTGCAGTACACCTTGTTCCATAATTTGTAACATGGAAATTTTCTCAGTTTCTTTCTTTGTTAAACAACGAATTCCAAAGAAAAATGATGGTCATTAATATATCAACTGGAACAATCCATGTTTTGGCAGCGCTAAGAGAAAGAGATTTAATCATACTGCTAACCAAGCACTCAGGTGATTCCAAAAACTATTCTCAAAGTAAAGAAAACCACATCCGTACTAGTTTGACTTATGCATTCGTCTGACAAGCCGATATATGCTGCTTCCTAACTCCCTAACAATAGTCCTTATCAGTTATCTGGACATCATCCCTGAGGGCTGTGGGGGGTAATGCATCCCCTTTTTACTCCAGATGTGTTCTGCCATACCAGATTTTTCCACCTTTCCTTTGGCTATGGCTTTCTTATGGTCTTCAAGTCTGACTTTAAGTAGGCAGCATGTTTCCCCCTCATATGTTTTTCCACATATACATTGGGAGTTATGCACGCAATCTTTTGTCAGACCTTTCCCCTATAGTTTTATTATTGAATACCACCTGATATTATAGCATCGACAAACCCTTTGGATCTGTTCCACTACACCTCTTACATACATAAGGAATATTTGCTGTAGCTACATTGTTTGCAGTACTGGTTCTCCTCATATTTCCCATTTTTGAAACAATCAAGGAAGGGTAGTTGTTACCTTGGAGGGTGCTACTAATGTCCCTTAATTTTTATATCAAAATTGTTGGATCACTGTTGAAGGCAACAAACAAATGGTTTCCTAATACAGAAGGAATGTAGTCCCGGGGCAGGGCTCACCATGCACCCCCCCCCCCATGATCCTACATTTAGGGTACCAAAATGTTACTTAGGATGTCCTCTTTCAGAAAAAAGATATTCCCAAGAATGACATGGTTGTTCAGTTAGACCAGGGATCAGGAACCTGCAGCTCCAGAGCCTCATGTGGCACTTTAACCTATCTCAAGTGGCTCTTAGACGCTCTGAAAGAAAAACATTTTTTTATATTATGAGCCAACAAATAAATTATTGTATTAAAATAAAAGCTACGATTCAAAACCAAAAATCGCATTGAGTAGGAAAGAAGTTAGCTTAATTTATGTTTTCCTGTAGTCCCCCTAGTTCTACATTTAGGAGACCAAAATATTCCTTAAAATGTCCTCTTTCAGAAAAATGATGTTCTTAAGAAAAAGGTTGGGAAGAACTACCTGATTTGCATGAAACAAAATGGCCACCAGCACACACCAAATTAAACAGAATGTTATATCTCGTCAGTTGACATATCTGAGTACTTTAAAAGGCTAAATCATGGTTTTCAGACATGAGGAATTCAAAAATACACTTTATTTTACCATAAAATAATTAATTTATAGGTATTTCAGGATTTTACAAGGAAATTTCCAGTATAGCCAGTATATGTGTAAATACTCATCCATATAGCCTCAGAACATCCCTGAAATTGGTTAAATTTAAAATGTTCTCGGGTGGGTTGGTGTTTAAAGCGCCCCGCTCGGAAGCAGGCAGCCCTGCATTCCTTCACTACTACTGACTCTAGACAATTTAATGACATCCATATCTTCATTACATTTCAGCAACAAAAACAATAAAATAAGGCATAAAAAATATTAAGAATACCTGAAAATTAGGAACTTTAAGTATTTGTAAACATTATTCATCACTTTTACCACTCTTATTCAAGGTCAAGGTCAAATTAGTAGAAACAATGAAAGTTTCTTGCAAATCAGCCAGTATAAACAGAGATATGACAAGTTTTGTGATCGAATGGCAACCATCTTTGATGACATCATAGCTGGAAAACCTACCAGGTGGCAAATGTCCACCCAAGTCAAAAATACTAAGACATCTAATAAACATTTCTCCATACTTATTTATTACAGAACCATAGCCAGATCCAGGACTAGTGTGTGTTGGTTTTCTGTACACACTCGTGCTATATCCTCCTCCTGTATGGGTCACAAGGACATCCAAAAAAGGAAGTTTGTTATTGCATTCTGCAGTTATCGTGACAAGCTGGAAAATGACTGTTTTGAAGACCCATACTAGCATCTCCATCAATAACTTAATGGAGATGTTAACATTTTGTATAAGAACAACTCATTTCGACTTTGGGCCTGATATATATTATCACCCTCCAACATAACAACTACCCGCCCTAGGTTGTTTCAAAAACAGGAAATAGAGGGAGAAAACCCAGTACCACCAAATATGTAGCTACAGCAAAAATTCCTTATGTAAACAGTGTGGCAGAACAGATCCAAAGGGTTTGTCGACGCTATAACATCAAGGTGGTGTTCAATAGTAAAACTACTCTTCACAACCTCCTTACAGAGGTTGGTCTCCTACAGGAGAAAAGTCTGACAAAGATTGCATGCATTAACGTCCAATGCATATGTGGAAAAACATATAAGGGGGGAAACAAGCCACCCACTTAAAGTCAAAGAACATAAGAAAGCCATAGCCAGAGGAGAGGTGGAAAAATCTGGTATGGCAGAGTGAAAAGGGGATGCATTACCCCACTCCCACAGGATGAGGTCCAGATAAGTGATAAAGAGTATTGTTGGGAGTAAGGAAGCAGCTTGTCAGATGAATGCATGTCAAGCTATTACAGATTTCAACACTATATGGTTTTCTTTACTTTGAAAAACAGGTGTTGAACAACTCCCATGTGTATAGTTTTTTGAATCACTTGAGTGTTTGGGTAGCAGTAGGATTAAGTCTCTGTACCTAGCGCAGCCAGTAAGTATATTAATGTCCATAATTTTTCTTCTCTGCACAACAGGGACACAAGATGGAATTCTTTGTTTAACAAAGAAAGAAACTGAGAATATTTCTACATTACAAATTATAGAACAAGCTGTACTGCACGCATTGCTAAATTAAAAGTTTTCACCACTGGAGAAAGAGACCGATATTACGGATATTACATATTAAACCTGAAGAAAGCTGTAGAATGATTCTGCCGAAAGTGTTAACATCAAAAAGGGTAAGAAGAGATTGAATTGTCCGGAAAAAAGTTTGAATAAATAACTTTTTATTTTTTAAGAATATGAGGTCAAGCCAGTTTGAATATTTCAGGAACCAGTTGTGCGCTTTCTGCCCATTCTTCAAATTTCATGCAGGGTTTTTCAGCAAAACATTTAATGCACCAGGTCTGTCAGTCCCCCTATAGTCCAGTATGGCTACCTGCGTCTTCTGGCATTTTGCTGTTGAAAGGGAGGAGATTTGAAACTGTGGGCAAGATTAAGGATAATGCGATGAGGCAGCTGATTGCGATCTGAAAGAGGATTTTGCAGATTGTTTTGCAAAGTGAGAGGGACATTGGGATAAGGGTGTGAGGTCCCAAGGGGGAGTACTTTGACCTAGGTAGGCAATTCTTTGGTTAACATTAAATGCCTGGGTACTTTCTGGACAGACCTTGTACCAATAATAAAGACTAAAACAAAAGAAAAAAATATAATGCAGTTGGTACTGATATTTACTAAGTTTAACTTAGTACAGTGCCAAAGTCAGGAAAATGGTAGTAGGAAGATTGTATTGCACCAGTCTTCCAGGAGTGCCTCGTTGTGGTGTAATGGTTAAGAAACTACTCTTGCAAATTATTACTACTGAATAGTAAGTTTGATCCTTGCTGGGTGCCCCATGATTGTGGCCTTGTGCCAAAATTGAGCTAAGCTTTGTAAATATCCATACTACTCTTCCAAGTGAGGAGGGCCTGCCTGCTTAGAAAATCATCATTTGAAGTCCTGGCTTTTAGATTTTACAAGGCAGATTCCTATGTAGTTGGTATTTTTATAAAAATTGTCATGAGTTATCAGAAAGTTATAAAAGCATTAAAAAAACAAAAGTTATAAAAAAACTTGAGTGATAAATACCTCGGTTGATTAATATACATTGACCATTAGCATTTCTGAGGGGTTCCACAGTATCAAGGTTGTATTTTACAAGAATTGTTTTTGAAGGAAACAGACGGTTCTGAAAGAGTGAAGTCAAAAAATGACATTAAACAAAAATATGTACACTTTTGAGACAGAGAAAGAAAATATATATATTAGTGTATTTGGTTAAATACAACAGACAAGGAAAACCGTTCCACCTTTTTTGGTTAATTTTTCTTGTTTACGCACAAGAGAACGTATGTTCGGATGCAATGTATATAAATATTGTCCGAATGATATATCAGATCAACTTTCGAAAAATAACACACCTATAACTCAAACTAATGTTGTATACAAATTCACTTTCGCTTTAGGAGACTGTGACTTCCTTCCACAATCAAATTCTTATATTGGACAAACTACTACACTATCCAGATCCTCACCTGCCACCTCTCTGATCTAAGTGCTATAAGAACCCTCTTAAACAAACACACACCCTTTCAAATTCCCATACATCAAATTCTTGTTAACAACACACGCATAACAAAACACATCCACTGTAAAAAAAAAGGTGCTTCTAATAAAATTTAAAAAACCCAACCCTCAACAAAATCT
>VCCN01003528.1:65219-76482 GCA_006491835.1 Architeuthis dux | reverse complement strand
AAAAACAGTTAAAAATAGCACCATTTAAAAACTCATAACAAAATCATGGAAATGATAAAAAGTCTTGTCTAGCCATGCATTATTAATGTTATATCCAGATGAGGTTTTTACCAAAGAGCTTAAAAATTCTACTTTGATGACAAGAAGGAAGGCTGTCCTGTTTTTTGTTTCTTTTAACAGGACGGGAGCCCTGTGTGTCCCAAGGAACCTCTCCTTGCAGATAAATGAAGTGACAGAAGCTAACATGGTTCATGTAATGTTTACGTATATATAAGTACGTCAAATCAATAAGTAATGAATATGTATGTTAAATCAATAAACATGCCGCAGTCTCCATTCTGATTCCAGTCCCAGAAATGCAGCCACAATTCTGTTTCCGGTCCCAGAAATGCAGACCGGAAGTGGGTACGGGAAAGGCTCTCTTCTTCACAGGCAAATCGCCCTGTCAACACGTGTCTTGTTCCATCTCTTTTCTTTAACACACTAAATACAGTTTTGTTCAGGCTAATCACAGCTAAAAGAACAATAAAGCAAACAAAAGCACTAAATACAAGACAACATGGCGATGAGGTAAAAGATAACAAGAAAAAACGCGCCATAATACTGGCCATGAGAAAAAAAACCCCAAAGAAACTAGCCGGCCCACATGCAAAAAAATGTATTTCCAACGATTTCCGATTGCAAAACAGAAGGCAAAATCAACAGATGGAAGATCGTAGAAGATATACCGAGCAAAGTCTTAAGGCCACAAGGAAATGAAACACCTCTGGACTGACTCGTGAAAAACAAAAGCAGACGCTGAAACAAAAAACAAAATAATCAGTCCCCTTAAATGATCCCTATGTGAACATGCCAGCTAAGACAAAAAAAAAGGGAAATCAGAACATCAACAAACACACAAAATGAATTATTCAGCCTCAAATACAAGATGACATTATAGTTCAGGCACATCAAATCTTTTTTATTTGGTGGTATCTTATATTATATTATATTATGTCTAAGGAAGCTGCTCCGCATCTCCTTTTTGGAGCACAAGGCTAACGCGTACACAAGGAACAAAGTTGAGAGCCTTGTGGGTCCCAAGGAACCTCCCCTTGCCTCAGTGAAGTGACAGAACTAAACTGGTTCTGTTATGTCACGCGGCATGATAGCCTATGCACAACCATCATGCAAGGCACTGTCAAGGGAGGGCATAGGCGAATGTGGCAACAGGAGAGCTGGTCCAACAAGGAGTGGACAGACATAGCCCCGACGAAGCACAGTCAATGGACTGAATGAAATGAATGACCTCATATTTTGGTACTTTATAGCCTGGGTATTAAACAGAAACAAGCTTTTTAATATATTTATGCAAAAAGTCAGGATGCACAATTCTAAGCTGCAATAAGAGTCACCAACCCTATCACTAAGTGATACAAACAACAATGATAAAGATATTAGAAACATTATGATTGGAAGCAGATGATTTTTTTTGCTTGAACTCACTGAACATGGCTGTGTAGGGTGTTAATGTTAGTGTTATGGAGTCTTTCCTTGAATTTAATGGAAGGAGTCATGCTGAACCAAAGAAAGCCACAAGGCATTTGGTATTATTATGCATTACTTTCAGTAGGTTGCCGAAATCAAGTTTCTTCTGTTGGTGAGATTCTTCCTTATCTTCAGAGTCAGAACCAACAAGCTGTGTAACAAGATACATTTTGGAGTGATCAGAGTGGGAGGTGAAATTAAGACTGTCTTCTGGTTGTGGCCTCTGTTGAATGGTAAGGGTAAATCAAGACTGACAAGACAGAGAAAAGGGGAACAATATTTATTTTGTCAGATCAGAGATAAGGATAGATATAGAGAGTGATAGAAACACATGCCTTCTTACTGTTCACCCCAGTATTGTTTCATGTTTTAATCATTTGATCATGTGACTTCTGGTAATTTTTCAAATTGTTGTCTGGGCGTAAATTGATCCTCATGACCCATAGAACCAATTTCAGCTTTAAATAATTAGGTTAGGCACTTGCTTAGATCTGTATATGTACTTAAAGAATAAGTAGCATAATGTACAGAGATACAAAACAATTGTATAGAAATAAAGATCTCAAACTGCCTTACTCGGATGAAATTTACTACAAAACTGAAGACACTTGTGAAGCAGCAACATTTTTGGCAGACAATAAATTTCATGAGCACAGTGAGAAAAATGAAATCATCCATACTTCAGCTGTCCCATGAGACGCTCATAATTATTTTAATTTATTTTAACGGCATGTCAATCCATTTGGGTTATTTTATGCCAAGATTGTTTAGAGGTGAAATGTTTTGGGTACGTTTGTAGAGTGGTGACAGGATTAGGTTGTTTTGTGTTGTTGTTTCTGAAAGTAGTGATTTATATTTTTTGGTATAGATTTATTTTTTTTAGAAAGGATATGTTGACGTTGTTAAACAGGTCCGTCATGTTATTTGCGTTGTAAAAGAGTTTTCTGATAGGTGCAAAATCAATGCATTCTGTTAGGAAATGTTTTACGGTATAGGGGGACTGGCATGCTATACATTCGGATTGACTATCTTGAGTAAAGATGAAGGAATGTGTGATTTTTGTATGACCAATACATAATCTGGATAGGATTACTTCCTCTTTGCGAGTTTTTCGGAATCTTGGTTTCCATTCTCCCAGGGTAGGTTTTATGGAGTGTAGTTTGTTTTGTGTGTTGTTGTTCCACTGTTGTTGCCATTTGTTTAGTATGTATCTGTTTATTTTTGGTTTGAAGTCTGTATATGGAATGTGGAGTTCTTTGGGGTCTAAATCTAGTGCTAATTTGGCTGCTGTATCAACTTTGTCATTGCCTCTGATCCTGATGTGGAAGCAGAGTAGGATATTCTTTTGTTCAGAGATAGTGGCGAGTTTGTTCAATATTTTAACTATCAGGTTTCAGTGCTAAAAATCGATGCTTCTTTTGGTAGACATTTTTTGAGGAATGTATCATTAAAGATGGTTGCACACCCTGTTTTGTCGTTGTCCTTGAAGCCATCTGTGTAAATAGCGGAATAATTGGGGTAGTAATGTTTGAAATCGTAGAGTTTCTCTTGGTATATAATCGGATTGGTATTTGTTATGGTGTGTTCACTTAGGTTTAGAATTATCTCAGGTTGTTTAATAGTCCAGGGGGGTTTATCTGATAAAATAGTGCCATGTATGTTTTCGATTGAAATTTTGGATTCTTCAAGTATGGGTTTCAATCGAGGGCCAAAGGTTTTTATTTCCTTTTCTTTTTTGTCAAATAGGGATTTGTATCTAGAGTTTAGAGTGCAATCATAGGCGGGGTTGGATGGGCAGGATTTAAGTTTCATGAGATATTGGAGGGGTAATTTTTCACATCCAAGATTCAAAGGTGCTTCGTGAGCTTCGGTATACAGACTTTCCTTAGGGGATGTCCTAAAGGCCCCTAAAACGAGTCTCATACCCTCAATTGTATCAAGCGTTTTTAGATAAGATGGTCTGGCCGATCTATATATAAAGCATCCGTAATCAAGTTTGGAACGGATTAATGATCTGTATATTTTTATTAGTGATTGTCTATCGGCTCCCCAGTCCGTGTGGGCAATCACACGTAAAAGTTGTAGTGCTTTGTTACATTTTGTTTTTAAGTATTGTATGTGGAATAAAAGTTAGTTTTCTATCAAAAATAATCCCTAGGAATTTGTATTGGTTAACGGGTATTACTATTCCGTTGAGTTTAAGGACAGGGTCATTGTGCATTTTTCTCAATTGACAAAAGTGGACACATTTTGGTTTGGTTTTTGAGAATTTGAACCCATTTTTTGTTACCCATTGATTTATTTTGTTCAAATTCTGTTGTAGTTGGCATTCTATTGTGTGGATATGTTTAGATTTGTAACATATTAAGAAATCGTCAATGTATAATTCTGGAATTTATACATTTAGCTATGTCGTTTATCTTTATGCTAAACAGGGTGACTCCTTCCTCCTAATTTTTGAGATCTGATAAAGTAGATCCCACTCGGACTTTAAAATTAGTCTGCTAATTACCAAAATTTATAAACAATTCATGACAAGGTCATGTAAGTTCCTCATGATGCCATATTTCCATGCTGTGTCATATGCCTTCTCAATGTCGAAGAAGACTGCTGTCAAATGCTCCTTTTTGATGAAAGCCCCCCTTACAAATGTTTCCAAGCAGACCAAATTGTCTATGGTACCTCTTTTGTTGCAGAAGCCGCATTGGAGATTAGTGATCAGACCATTTGATACCAGAAACCAGACCAGTCTTTTGTTGATCATGCATTCTAAGGTTTTGCAGGGACAGCTCGTCAATGCAATGGGTCAGCAGTTTTTCAGGTCTGTATTTTCTTTTCTATTTTTTGGGTCTGTGTTATCTCCTAGTTTTGGGATGGGAATTACTGTCGCCTGCCTCCAGGTGTCTGGTATTTTGCCCTTTATCCATATGTCATTGAGGACAGTTAATAGATAGTTTAGGGTACTTTCTGGTAGTTGTTTCAGAAATTCATAATGAATTTCATCTGGGCCGACAGTTGCATTGTGAAATCTTTTGATGGAGTCTATTAGTTCATGTAGGGTGAATGGTATAGTGTAGTCTTCAGAATTGTTTGATTTAAAATTGAGTTGTTTTTTTTCGGATTCATTATTAAGAGTGCATAGATTATTACTGTTAATAATTTCTTCTAAGATTCTGCCTCTTTGATTTGTGTTTCTACATCCCCATATGATGTTGTGACTGTTAAAGTCTCCAATTAAAATGAAGGGATTAGGGAGCTGTTTTAGTAATTTATTAAGTTCATTTTTATTTATTGGGTCGAGTGGTGGGATGTATAGGGAGCAAAAGTTAACTGTTCTGTGCAGGGTTGCCTTGACAGCAACTGCTTGAAGGTTAGTGTCAAGATGAATTTCCTGAACTAGTCAGGGTTGATACGCCTCCAGAAGCCCTGTTTCCAGTATCATGTATGTGATTGTATAGTTCAAAGTTTCTTATGTTGATATTGTCGTTTTGCTTTAAAAAGGTTTCCTGTAGACAAACAATGGCAGGACATAAGCTGGTTAGTAACAAATGCAGTTCGTTAATATTTGGCTTTAATCTACGGCAGTTCCATTGAATGATTTTATGGACCATGTTTATTTGAGGATTTGAGTTTTGGAGGTGGAGGGTTATCCTATGTCTCCATCTTATCAAGTAGCACAAGCGATTTTTTGTTTCCAAGATATCTTTGGTAGTTACTGTTTTTTGAGGTTGGCACAAGGCCTCATTGGGGATCTCTCTCTAGGGATTACTGCTTTAGAAGTTCCTTCTATACAAGGGTGTGGTTGGATTAGAGACCCCTGTGGTCTCTGTTTGGGAATCTTTGTTGTAGTAGGTGGCTTCTGTATTTCTTGGAAGGGGGTCTCCGATCATGGAGGTGCTGATGATGTTCGTGGTTTTGGTTTCTGAATAGGGACTTTGAGTTCTGGAGTGCTCCCACACAGAGACCTCCCCTGTTTCAGATCTGTTGCTGGATTTGCATTTGGGTCCTGTTTTGGTTTGTTTGATATTTTCCTTTGGGTCATTTCTGTTTTGGGGGAGGGCTCGGTGGTAGGGGTGTTTTGTGGTTTTGGCAACATTGGTTTGATTTCAGCTAGAAACTTTGGCCAATCGTCTGGTCCCATTTTTGTCAGTCTATAAACCAACTCTCTGTATCTTTGCAGTTCTTGAGATGTCTGAGTAGGTAGGCCTTAAGAGGGTGGATGCCACTATTTTGCGTGCCTCTGGGAAAGGAATATTTTGGGTGTATTTCACCTTCATTACTTCTTTGTAATTTGCTCATTTCGTTTCCCTCCCACATTTGTCTTCAGGGTGGTCTGCGTCCTTTTGGCAGCATCTCTTGCACAAGAGTCGTTTTGTACATCTATCCCCATGGTATCCGTACATCTGACACTTAAAACATCTTAGTGGGTTTGGGATGTATGGTTCTATTTTTTCGATCATGTAGCCAATTTTTAATTCTTTTGGTGTTGTTGGGGTATTAAAGGTTAAGATATAGGTGTTTGTATCATTTATCCTATCTTCTTTCTTTATGGTCACTCTTTTCACTTCGGTGACTCCTTGTTTCTTTAAGTTTGTCCTGATCTCCTCCAGAGTGCAGAGTGACAGTTCAGGGCTCCTTACAACACCCCTAGATGTGTTCAGAGATTGGTGTGGTTGTAGCCTAAAGTGGGGTACTAACCACTATACGATCACGGCCGCCATGAGGGAAAGATTTGTTGAGGATCGCTGTGGGGGAAACAGATGTAGAGAGTTAGAGAGTTTCAGAGACGATCATTTTTCCTCCGCGGGCTGCGGACTGCGATGATGATGATGTCTCTCTGTCCGGATCGCCTCCGCGGGCTGCAGACGGCGATGATGATGATGGTGATGATGTCTCTCTGAGGTACAGAAATTATGTTGCATGTCATTGTTTAAAGGAGTGGGTCACTTTTCAAGGACTGCTACTTCTACTTCTACTGCTACTGGCACTGCTACGAGGCAGGGACACCTCGCGATCCCCCACTGCCTCCTGACCCCAACTAACCTTACTGTTTTTGATCTAGCCTTTATATACCTAATGGTCATAACTCCTCCCACTTTTCAAATCCCCAAAGGTTTTTTTTTATAACATGATACCCCAGCCGGCCACCTGACACAGATTTCAAATCTGACAGTCCCAACTGGCCACCGTAACCTGATCTGGGTCTATTTTGTTACATGGTTAGGCCTTCATTTTTGTATTAGGGAAAGTTTTCATTTTTAGCAGTGTTTCAGCTTGCCTCCTTTTTGTAATTTCGACCATTAGAGAGCCGTCTTTCATCTTTTTTACAGATTTTGGCATCACTCTAGAGGATATTATTTTCTCAATAATGAATGGTGATAGTTTTGTAAGAGGATCATTACAGTATATAAGAAGGTTTTAGTAAAGTGTAAGAAGAAACAGGATAGGTAGAGAGATGTATATGTGTTAGGGCTTGACGTGACCAGCTGATTGATCGGATCGGGTCTCTCCGAACTCCCACTAGCCCAGGCAAGGGCCAAAGTGGTGTGTTGCAGATCGCATGACCACTTAAATACCCGGATCATGGACCACTCAACCACTAGGATCCCATCCCCAGGCATCACGGGTCGCCACCCACAGCAAACAGGTGGCCCCATTTGGAGGGGGTACAGTCAGCATATTCTAAGCCCCCAGCCGACAGCTCATTACTTTAAATGGGCTTCCATTAATAATAAATACACTCTGGTTGGTTGTGTGTGCTCGTGTGTTTGAGTGTTTTGGGGTGTATGTGACCAAAGGCCCATATCATATTGCCGTGGCTGGAAAGTGGGTCAAGCGGCCGATGAAGTCGCAACAAAAGGAAAATGCATTCAACCAACCAGGGTGGTTTTTAAGGGGCCGTGATTTTCAAATCGCAATCGAATCCGAGGTGCAACAGGTCGGACCAGAGAGGGCTTGGCTTCCCTGTCCACTAGGTGTGAGTGAAGAGAAAGGAGGAAGAAGCCTTGATTTTTTAATTACTACCATCATGGTAGTGATTCAGCAAAGTGACCACTAGAATTTTAAAAGAAGCAGAATTCGATGGCTCAAAGTGATCCTTGAACCGGCCAGGAATCGAAGCTATCAACAGGAATAAAGCGAACTGCAGATTTTCAATTGAAAATACTGAATATTGTCTTCTTTCTCTCCAACCAGTGGGAGAGCCCTTTTCTCTGGGTTTATTTCCCTCCACAGAATGTTCGCTCCCGTAAAAGTACAAACCAACGACAAGATGCCACCCTCACATTGGCAAGAAGAAATACTACCAGCATTATCCAACACATGTGGTTATGGAAAGCTACTTGACCTTTGAACTGAGTTGGCAGGTAACAGACACCCACTGTAAACAAATGTATTTTTCACTCTATTTCAAGTAAAACCTAAGTAATATTTTTTCCAAAATCCAGTTATGTAATCATTAAATTAACTTACAGAGTTTAAATTTTTCTATCATCAGACATCAATCATGGCATAATCGAAGGTAATTTTGGATGACTAAAATTTGACATTAAAAACAGTCTAAAACCTGCTTTAATTATGCAAAAGTAATTTTTATTTTTTACAACTAATTTTATGCTATTTTCTTGCAATTAAAACCAAAAGTAAAACTTCAAAGAAGATATTTGAATTATAGGAATACATCTTAAAATTTTTATAAAAAGTCTGTGAATGTTGCTACAATTTGTAATGTTTTTCATACCTACCTAGTTGAGATGAGCAACATATAAATTATATCATTTCATGCAGACATATTTTGGGGTTATATATGCAAATATAAAAGGTGTGTCTGGTCTACATTCTTAGATATTAACAAAAGCATAGCGCAACATTTTGTGCATTACAAAGCAACGGACACTTGCTTTTATATATCTATTAATATAACATCAGTGATTGTTATTTGTTGTACATGTCTTATGGTGTAACTTGTCTCAAGAATGAACTTGGGATTAGTGGTGTTGTCCTCAGAGGTCACCACAGGTCAATTTATGGTCTTCATTTGATCCTCTTCGATTTTGACCCCTAAAGTGGAAAAAAAAAGAAGAATTTCCCCTTAATTCAGAGCTCCCCCGGAAAAAAAACCCTCCCAATTTTGACGCTTGAAAGGGACCCCCCACCCCCAATTTGACATCTAAGAGGGAAAAAAAACTTCCCCACGTGATCCTGACCTCTAAAAAAAGGACCCACTCCATTTTGCCTCCTAAAAGTGGAAAAAAATGTTTCCCCTCACTTTTTTATGACTTTTAGCAAGATCTTTTTTTCTCTGCCGCACATTCTTTCTCACGTACATATAAACATTCTCTCTCCTTCTCTCTCAGTCTGTCTCTCATACATAGAAATGTTCTCTCTTTATCTTTCTGTCTCTAATGTATTTGATTCCGGGTTTAATTCAATATCCATGCAAAATAATAGACACCTGGGACTTTTAGTTTGGCCGTGATGCCCACTGCAGACAGACAGAGAGACACACAATAGTCGAGACTTTCGAATAGTATTAAAGATTTTGAAAACAAAGCATCTTTTACCAGATTTTGAAAACAAAGCATCTTTTACCAGATTTTGAAAACAAAGCATCTTTTACCAGAAAATTAAAACAAATTATGAGAATAGAATTTCATTTTAGTTCATTCATATTAATGTTTTTGCTAATTTTTATAAAGGTAAAATAGAACCATATTTTCTTGGATGCAATTCTGATAGAATCAACATTCCCGGACCAACTGAAGATTGTCAGCATCTTTTTAAAGCAACCGATACACATTAAGTGATCTTATGTGATTGTATACATTTTAGGTATTTAGAAATCTGGGTAAGGACGGGTACTTCTGCTAAAAATTTGTTTTCATGTTATTTTCCTCATTGGACATGTATCCACCAAAATGACTTTCAAGAATCTGCACAAAGAAAATAAAAATAAAAGAATAAAAAGAAGGAAGGAAGAGCTTACCTGTTGTACCAGATGTGTATACATAACAGCTAATGGACATCTTGTCTATACATTCTCTCACAGAAGGATGAATGGGTTTAATGGAGGCAATGCTGAGGATTTTATCAAAAGATTTGAAGAATGGGCTAATGCGGATGTTCTCATTGTTAACATTCGAACAAGCAACATAGATGTCTAAATTTTTGTCCAACTGGTCCTTGATGTTTTCAATATTGGCTTGAATCATTGGATCTGCAAACAAGAATTCAAAAAGTTTTAGAGGTACTGATTCTAGTTCCAAATAAAAAGCAAATTTTCATTTGAAGCTGGAAAAAGTATATGTATTCACTCTATGAAGATATTTTCCATGGATCCAGCTAGTAATCATTATTATAATCATTCATATAAATTTTCCTTCTTTTTTAAAAGAATTAAAACCATTGGATCTGAAAACAAGAATTAAAAAAGTCTTTGAGAAAGCCAATCTGGTCCCAAATAAAAAGCAGATTTTCAGATGAACGATTTCCCCACCAAATAAAAATACATTTCTAATAATTTCAAATTTAGTCATTATAGAATTATTATCAAGCAGGTTAAACTTCATAAGTGCGAAGTGAACGTAAGCAGCCTTGGCCATATCTTGAACTCAGTCTGCTGATACCATTTTCTGTCCCGGTAACTGTTATGCCACACTGCACCTCCCATTCTGACATTGTCCAAACAACATTTCTCTTTAGTGATATCACATGACAACATTTTGAAAATGAACTTTGGCATGTATGAACACATTCCAATAAAAACCTCTGAGCAAAATTTGGTGGAACCTTCTATAGGCCGGGGGGCCAGCAGGGCCTACCGTGCACCCCCCATCCCCATGATTCTACATTTAGGGTACCAAAATCTTCCTTAGGATGTCCTCTTTCAGAAAAAAGATGTTCCCAAGAAAAAAGTTGGAAAGAACTACCTCATTTGCATAAAACAAAATGGCCACCAGCACACACCAAAAATATCTCGGCTCCCAATTGACATATCTGAATACTTTAAAAGGCTAAATCATGTGTTTCAGACATGAGGAATTCAAAAATCCACCTTATTAAACCTTAAATAAATAATTTATAGGTATTTCTGGATTTTATAAGAATATTTCAAGTATACGTTATAGGCAAATTTGTGGATTTAATTCATGAAGGAGATATATACATATATATATATCAAGAGATCCTCAGCTTTCCAATGGTGTATCTTGTCAATTTGTATCTATTGTGCTTAAAAAGTTACAGCTCAAAACGTGAAGCTAAGTATTCAGCATTTTACGAAGAAAAGTACACAGCCCAAAGTCTATGGATCGTAGAATTATTTCTGATTAAAGTATATATATATATACATCGTTAGAAAGAGAATTTTATCAGCTTCACAATTTGTATCTGTTGAGTCTTAAAAGTTACAGCCAAAAACGCGAAGCTAAGTATTCAGCTTTTTACGAGAAAACTTCAAGACCAAATTTTATGGATTGTAGAATTAGTTTTTGATGGAGGTATATACATGTATATATAGTTGGAAAGGAAATTTGATCAGCTTACCAATGGTATATGTTACCAATTTGTATCTGTTGGGATTAAAAAGTCACAGTCCAAGTGAGGTAGTTCTTTCCAAGTACTCAGCATTTTATGAAGAAAACTTCAAGTACACAGTCCAAATTCCATGGATCGTAAGATTAATTCTTGATGGAAGTATACCAAAGGTATTGTAGCCTGTTTCAGTTTGACCGAGGCC
>VCCN01003514.1:534946-549982 GCA_006491835.1 Architeuthis dux | reverse complement strand
GTCGCTGAAATGAATTCACATTACACGAGCAAACATCACCGGGAGAAATCTTGCAAAATATATGGCCCTTTGATACATTTGCTCCAGCTAAATAAATAGGTGCAGAACTTCTTATGGTTATGGTTACACGTTATGGTTAGCTTGTGAACACAACAAAATATGGCGCTGTATCTTGATTGATTTAACAAATCAAAATGAATACTAGTTTTCTAACTAACCAACTTGCTAGATATTCAGAGATGTTTATTGGTGACTATGAATAAGTGCGTACGATTTTAGTGAGTAAATATGTGAGTACATGTATGCTAGAATCTGCATGTGAAAAATACACCCGCATATAGACGCAAGTGAGAATTTTTAAGTGTATATTTAAATGCATGTAGATGTAATTGTACGTTGGTGTATGCATGGCCGAATGTGTGTGTGTGTGTGTTTCTCATTCGGACTTTTCCGAGAGTTATTGCATATTCAGATGAGTAAACCGACCAAAATGTGCACGCCCGGGTGCGTTTGTGGGTGAATGCGTGTGGATACGAAATCAATAGAAGGAAAGCCACCCGCAATTCTGCTTCAAGCGACAGATCAGATCCCCAGTGTGTGTGTGTCAGCAGAGAGGGTGTGTGTGTCAGTGTGTGTAAGGAATGCACGTGTGTGGGAGAGAGGTGAGAGAGAGCGTGACTTAATCTCAATGTAGTTAAAAGAGTTCAGTTAAGGATATTAGAAACCATCAAACAATACTGTCACCAAAACTGTCAACATAGGTTTCTTCAGCTTTTAAGTGATTCTTATTGACTGGCTAGCTATCTATGTATGTGTCACATCAATGAAATTAGAGGGCTGAAAATTTAAACATTTACTCCTTATTATGTTTGAAAATCCCACCCCCTATATAGGCTTTTAGTGGTGGGGGTTCAATTTTCAATGTGAGTTTATGCTAAATTGGTTTGTGTCCGGTCGTATTCACGCTCTCTTTTTAAAATTCGGATATTTTTAGTGGTCATTGTCCAAGGGCGAGCGAAGTAATTTATTCATTGATTACCCCTTTTCCAATTTTGTAATTGATCACTCCCAACACGACATGCTGCTAAAAGACGTTGGCCACGTGACGGTTTCTATTGAGTGACTAACCAGCCTTGATTTTTGTACATATTGTGTTTGTGAGCATTCATACTAGTATGCGTGCGTTTATGAAGAGCCATGGCCATGGATATCATTAAGAAAGCATGGCTATGTTCCTCGCTTGTCAGACGTGTGTACACGGGTGCAAATAAAAACGAACCTGTGTATAACTATGAGACGAGCCTTCGTATATCTTCTGCGTGTTATTGCCAGTGGCTGTTGTTACTGGAGGCAAACATTGCTTCCAGAGAAATAGATTACGAAGGAAAGACGTATGAAAAGCAATGCAAGAGGGGGGGGGGGACAAATAGAAAACACATACGAATAAAAATGGCGGTGAAATATAAGGAAAATTAACAAACAAAATGTAGTTATTTAGAAATGGCTCTACAAAATATGTCATTATAATATTGGGGACAATATATTTGGAATAGGCATGAATCAAAAGGTGCCCTGTTCCTTGTTCACAGATTTTGGGATATTTTTTGAAAGAAAGATTTTATTAAATTAAATAGTCACTCCCCAAACTGTGTACGGGACTCATCAGTCGATCGTTTCCCAATTGTCGCACAGAAATTTGATCTGTAGGTTTTATTTTCATTTTCTAATTGGTGTTGCTGGAGGCAAAAATGCTTCCAGGGAAATTGCTAATTGCTTTGATTTCTACCAATCAATGCTTCTTAAAATATATGGCATGTGTAATAATAAATCAGCCAGTACTGCTATGTTCAGTTTTTTATTCATGATTTTCTCTTGACCCTTGTGACCGATGATATTTGGCAATCTGACCGATCGGCTAATGCAACTTTGAAACCATAGGGGTCATTTTAAAAGAATATAAGCTAAACTATTTAAAGAAACACCTACTGAGCATCTGGAGAAACTTCTGTTTTTGTGATGTAATTAATTCAATGATAAATCAAAAACCTAAAAAAAAGAAAAAGAAAGCACAAAGAAAAGTGGAAAACAGAAAGAATAAATGAAACAGAAAATGGAAAGAAATCAAGAAAAGAAATTGAAGAAAAATTGGGAAAGAAAGAATGAAAGATAAATAGTATCACCTCTAGAAGATTTCATGTGTATTTATTCATAGAAGCATTAGGCCGGGGGCCAGCAGGGTCTACCGTGCACCCCCTCCCATGATTCTATATTTAGGGTACAAACATGTTCCTTAGGATGTCCTCTTTCAGAAAAAAGATGTTCCCAAGAAAAAAGTTGGGAAGAACTACCTCATTTGCATAAAACAAAATGGTCGCCAGCATACACCAACAAAACAGAATTTCATATCTCGTCGCCCAGTTGACATATCTGAGTACTTTAAAAGGCTATAGCATGGGTTTAAGACATGAGGAATTCAAAAATCTACTTTATTCTACCCTAAAACATTAATTTATAGGTATTTCAGGATTTTACAAGGAAGTGTCTGTATACTTTATAGACAAAATTGTGGATATAGTTAATGAAGGATATATATATATATATATCGTAGGAATGTGGAATCTATTTCTGATGGGGGTATATACATATATGTATCGTTAGAAAGAGAATTCTATCAGCTTTTCAGCAGTGTATGTTCCCAATTTGTATCTCTTGGGGTTAAAAAGTCACAGCCCAAAACTTTATAGGGATTGTGGATTTAATTTTATATACATATATATATATATTCTGCCTATTTCGTTTGGTTGTCTTTATGGTATCCTACTAGCATCCCCATTTACTGCTCGTGCAATGAAGTAACAGGTGCACTTGTCTATCCTGCTTTCAATCTCTTCACTGGGGATTGTCATAGGTCGATGAATCACCGACCTATGACAATCATAATTCATCGCTGTTTAATTTCATGAAATATGGTGTACATTGGTGTACATTGACCCGATACTTCATCTTCACTCCTGCTTCTCTATATCTCATGGTGAGATTGAACCTTATATTAAATGATTGGCGTGATTTCTACCCCTCCATTAATTAATCGAAGGTACTAAATGATTATCAATGGATATGTTGATCAGATGATATTGCTCGTACAGAGGAACTAGAAAGTTCAGTTCATAACTTAATAATTACAACAGACACGAACTAAACTGGAAAAGATAGACAGATCTCATTGATATTGCATATTTTATAAGCAAGTGATTGAAAGGCTTACTGGTGAATATTCCCCAAATATACAGGGTACACCAGCCTTGAAACATTCCAAAATTAGATTTGCCTGGACCCGAACACCAATCACTGGCACCAAAGAAACAAATACCCCTTAAGCCAACATACTGGTGATATAAATAGATAAAACGTAGCATTTTCTATGACTGAACGAATCAGACGTAAAATTGGTAGGTTTCAATTTTCACTCACATATATACATAGACGAGCAGATTAGTAATGTATGTGTGTACGTGTGTTGGCGTGTGTGCGTGTGTGTATGTGTATGCGTGTGTGCATGTGTGTGTGTGTGCGTGTGTGGTTCAAAGCAGTTGAGGGATCTACATGCAATGTAGATGATATTTTTCATAACCACCTGTACGTTGACAATTTCGTGTCAGTCAACCACAACAAATGTTTCTTCTACTCATTATCTTCTATTTTACTGCACAGATATTGCATATTATTAAATAGTGATGTTTGATTTTGATGCTTTTGTTCTTTATCGGATTACGACACAATGAATTCGTTAAAGTACGACAGAAACAGTGCACCCGACGTGCCAAACTGACGTTTTAATTTTAACAAAAGACAGGCGTTGAATTTCATTATTGCGTAAATTAACGCAATAATGAAATTCAACGCCAGTCTTTTATTAAAATTAAAACGTCAGTCTGATGAATATGTTTTTTAATTATACTTTTGGAGCCTTTGTATGAATTTTGGAGCCTTTGTATGCTGGTTAAACACTGTCATAGGTTTATGTACTTCAAAACAAAGATTATCGCAGATTTTTATGGGGAACGTAAATCCGATCAAAGCTGGTGCCAATTTGTGTCAGTAAATCATTCGAATAAGCAGGCAAATAATCACAAGGTTTAAGAAGCACTTTCTTTTCAAAGCCACATACTGCAAGATGACAAACTAGATGACAAACTAGCAGTAAGATCATTTACAGTGTAATGGGTGGCTTTGGAATATGAGTAGTCCGTTAAGCATTCAAGTATGGTTTTAGAAATACTTTTAATGGCCATCATTATTGCCAACATTCTTTTTGACACGGGCGTAGTTTGAGTTGTCAAGTTTTTGTTTTCTTTTCGTTCTCCCTTCCTCCGTTGTGTATATACCAAGCATCTGATAGACTGGACCAACTTTGTTAATAGGTTCTATATTTTAAGCCTTTTTTGAGGATCGAATTTACTCTAGATGACATTTGAAATAATAGTAAATAATGTAGTAAACCAGTCACAGTAAACTCAGTCCTAGGGCATTCTCAAATATGGACAACATTATCTTTATTCGATCAATACCTGTAATATAGGCCTTTATGCAATTGTCTGGTAACATTAAAATAACTGAAAGCAAGATGACAATAACTGCTGAAATATGCAATTTCAGGACACATTATAAAGAGTTGTGTAACAAAAGCAAATGTAATATGTAAAAAAGGCATTAACTCATATGTCTAGCCATTTCCAATGCATTTGGAACTGGCAGTATGACACGTCAGGCAGATGGAAGATGCTATTCTTTTTTTGTAACAATATGGATTTAAGGAGGTTCGTAACAGAAACGATTTTTTGTACAAATGTTCGTTGTGGTTGAACGATAGAGCCCAGTGTGTATCCAGAATAATAGTAGAACAACACTTGTCAATAAGTGTTCATAGCAATGCTATAGAGCAGAGCTGGGTCGAAATTATAAATTCCTTGCTTAATAAAAAGCTAAGGGTCCTGGAACATAAGTGATATTTTGAAACATTTACACGAATTCAAGGGTGAATATTTCAATAACATTTTACAGGACTCTTCCTTTTACTGGAACATTTTAATTTTCTTCCTTTGAAACTCGAACACAATTTTCTTTGTATAAATTCTTTTGATTTTTTCATACAAGCATAAAAGGTCTAACTTCTGTAGTTGAAAAGAATAATAAGAAAAAAACTTCTCTATATCGTCATGAAAGCAAAAAAGAAAACTGTACAAAAATGATTTCTGATATTTATCGAAAAGAAAAATAATTAAAGCTTAGAACACACGTTGGGAACATTTGCAGCCAACTTTGACACATGGTTATAGTAAAGATCTTGCGTATTTTCATAGCGCAACGCGACATAGTCTCATAGTCTCGCTAACCATTGATAGTAAGTTCCTTATTAATGGTTTATGAATGGCATTGTACTAAAGTTACCTTGAATTTGACAAGTGACGTATAATAGATTGTACCTCTGTCTCTCTGTCTCTCTGTCTGTGTGTGTGTGTGGATTTGTTAGCGGTATATTTCATCAAATTGATAAGACTAGGGCAGTGTCGTTCCAAAGGTGCATATTTGGAGGGGGTCGGACTTTTTTATGGTGTGTGGAGCAGCCTAACATAATTGTCATGTAAATAATTTTCCGCCCGTCGTACGAAACTATGTCTTCAAAGCATTTCAGTTACTTCTCATCAGAGTTGCCAATTTAGATATTTTATATCTAAATTTAGATAATTCTAAAGAGAGAAGTCAAGGAGATAATTAATAGAAACTATGAAGAAAGATCTATAATCTGTAATTTGTATGTATCTTCATTAGATTTCTACATAACCGCTGGTCAAAAACAATTCACACTCGACATTGCAATGCCTTGTATGCTGATTAATATATCTGGTGAATATCAACTTCGTACAATGGTCTATTGTCGAGTAACCGCGGTGTATACATTTCTCGAGAACCGCTGATCCAAAAAAACTTCAAACTCGACACTGCACTGCCGTGTATGCAGACTAATATATCTAGCAAATGTCAACTTCATACAATGTTCAGTTGTCGGGCAATCGCGTTGCATATAAACACACAAATGGAGATGTCTTCAATTGTAGTTAGATAAATCATGGGACACGGACAAGAAAAAAGTAGCTTAAATTATAAAAATAAAAACAAATATTTCTGTTTTTCTTGCACTTAAAACTGCCTTCATTGCCCAGATGAAGATAGATAGATAGATAGATAGATAGATATATAGATAGATAGATAGATAGATAGATAGATAGTGGGTAGCCACAATGTTCGTTCGGTTTATTATGTCAAAATACATTTTGATACTTTCAACATGAACTTTATTGAACAAGATATTTACCGTTTTGTCACACTATTTTTCTGTTATCTTTCAGGCAATTTCATTTCCCATCCTTTCATAACGTTTTATCTTTTTCAGCAAAAACTGCTCTGGGCGCCTTTTACAGTCTTCCAGCGAATCGTATTTCCATCGTATTTCCATCTTTTCGTTTCTCTCTTAGTTTGAGCCTTCTTTGTGTTATTAAGAACTGTAATCATCTCGTTGCTCCACTAAACCTTTGAGTTAGTGCATCGAATCAAAAACAATTCCAAATGACTTAATAAGATATTCACTAATTACAAGTCGCACAAGAAATACCGTCGAGTGTTTCTTCATCATCATCATCATCATTGGCATTACTCACTCTCTTTCTTAAGTGACGCCTTTTTTTATTCTCCATCATCATAATCGTTTTACCTTTTCATCATCATCATTTTGTTTTTTTGAATTCCTTATAATCTGTGCCCATTCCCACTTCCGTTCCTGCATTTTATTTCTTCTGTCTCTCATTATTATTAGATATAAATACTCTTTAAGTTTTCACACCAGACATATTTGTTGGCTTTCACTAAACATCAAGTGACAGCAAATCTTCTCAGCATTCTAGCTGATGTTTTTAATGCTGTCGTTTGGATGGTTTTGTTTCTTCCTCGAATTCCAAATTCTCCCAACATCTTTGCAAGTCCAATAATAATGGATACAATCGCCACACCTTCACATTCCACAATATTTTCAGTTTCAATCTCGCATGCTCTACGTTTTTGTCCAAATTTTCACTTTCTCTTATTTCTATTCTGTCATCTCATGGAACAGCGAAACTTTTTAAATGGCTTTTTTTTTCTTCTTGTTTACAAGACCAGTTGTGAACTTCTGGATTGGGTGATCCATTTAAATTTCAAAGTCCCAGAGATTTATTATTAATATTATTAATATTAATATTATTATTGTTGTTGTTGTTGTTTTTGTTGTTGTTGTCAAGCTCCTCTCTCTCCCTCCCTCCTCTCTCTCTCTCGCGCGCGCTTTCATTTTTCTCTTTCTGTTCCTTATTCCTTTCCATTTTCTATCTACGTATTGATCTTAGCAGTTACAGTATTGAATATTATCAGATCAATAAGTTAGGGAACTATTTGTGTAGAACGCGAGACTCAGTAGTGCGCATGCTTTTATTCGCCTCGTATCCGATTTGATGAACCATGGTCTCTCTGTAGCGCAGGAAAGGAAGTCACTTACAGAAATAATAACGACGACGAAGGAAATTGTTTTGGCATCCCATCGATCACACGATGACAAAAGGTGTGTTTTGGGAGACTAAGTCTTTACACCGTTTCCACGGTGTTGGTTATTCATTGTGTGGTGGTATGCATATATTTGTGTCTTGTGTTTGGCGTGATGGGTGGATATTCCGTGGTAGTAATGGTTTCGTTTTTGGCCGGATGTGTGTGTGTGTGTGTTTTGGGTGGTGTATGTGTGTGCTCTGAGGAATGTGTGTGTGTGTATGTGTGTGTGTGTGGAGTGATGGGTGGATATTCTGTGGTAGTAGTGTTTTCGTTTTTGGCCGGATTTGTGTGTCCGTGTGTGTTCTGGGGGGAGGGTGTATGTGTGTGTTCTGGGGAATGTGTGTGTTTGTGAATTTTGGTGCGGGGCTGTGTGTTGGGATCATGTTAGCCTGTTTGTGTTTGGAAATGTTTTTTCGTGAAGCTCATTTGCTGAAGCCGGATCTTTGTGTGATAGTATCAGTAGTCTTTTCCTATCATAATAATGTCGGAATAGCTCATAACTTATTGTAAACGATATATATGTGGTGGTCCGTGATCTGGATCACTAGAGAAGCCATTGAAATGAGAGAGCAGTATTGTTTTTAAATTCTCGAAACTGCTTAGTAAATGGTAAACAACCGATGAACCTTCGAATTTAAATGTACTTTAAGTTTTAATTAATATGATATATGGTGGTCTTCTTTTAAAGTATGTCTCTCGACGTGACGCGGAAGTAAAGGGTTGTTTTCAAAACGTCTTTTCATTTCCGTGAGAAAGACACAGCCATGTGGGTGATACACATTTTTTTATTTACCAAATTTTTATTTTTTATTATATATTTTTTCCCCTCGCTATTAGGGTTTAATAGGCTTGATTGACTATATATATATATATATTGCTGAAATCCATCTAAACATCATTACGAAAAGATCATTACTACTAACCAGGGGCGCCCCAGCAATATGGCTCATGATATGTTTGCGACATCCAACAAGATGCAATCTCTACCCGAACTGATGGAATAAGGAAGAATTCTGCTTTCTGATATATTATCATCAGATGCCGCTGACATTGTGTATTTGCCAGATACCCGCCCACCCCAAGATTAGTAGAATATACAGTACCTTGAAATGTATTTTTGTATTTTATTTTGTTTTGTTTTTATTTTTAAATTCTCTGGGAATTAAAATGATCACCTGAGCCAGAAGACCAGATCTAGTCATAAGAAATAAGAAAATAAATAAGATCACGAAGAATACATAAAGCAAAGTGTAAAGATAAGTAGTCAAAAGAAAAGTAGAAAAGACCCCTGTTATCAACCAGACTGACCACACATCCTGGGGGGAAGGGTAATTAAGTAGAATGTTGTGATACATGATGTGCTTGATTGATATATTTTCTACCGTTGTGCATTCCAGCCTTCTTCAGGTGTCTGTCGTATTCGGTAATAGCCGAAACCATTACTCAAGCCATGGGTGCTCTCATTTCGCTGTCCATACTAAAGAATAACTCGTATCAGTTAGTTATTCGTAGTTAATCTGACCCTGAGATACCACCGCTTTTTTCCCCACTGAACCAGAGTATATGTTTTTCCTTGTCTGACCCAGGGATTGAACTCATGACCACCAGGTAACGATGCACTTAACCTATGCCTATATCAATTGTCCCGTAAGCACAATCAGGTGGTGGAATGTTGAAGCCGAAGAATACGACTTGCTTAAAGATCCACCAGTTGAGAGACTGCACTGCTTTCATGGCCAACGGCATTCTTAAAAGCGGGGAAGAATTTGGCAGATGATTTAAAGATCGCTTTGAAAGGAATACAAAGACCATTATAAAAGTGTTTCAGGCAGTTCTCTAACATGAAATACAAATTTGCCTGGAGAATTTTGGAACAGGATCAAAGAAGCAATAACCGGAGGGGATCAGAATAAACAGCAACAGAAGATTAGTTGTCAATAGTGGGAGATTAAGGGAATTAGTGACATGCGTGTACAATGGTTATTTCCATCAGTTAGTCACTGCCTTAGGCCGGGGAGACACTCTCATGTTGTGGGTGTATCCTAATAGCGTGGTCGCTTTTGCTTTGAACCGGGAATAAATTTGTACCAAGTTAAATTTGGTATCATTAGAAGCTGGGTAACATATCTAAAATCCACCGTAATCCAGCCATGGTGAATTTATAGGCAGCAATTTAACTTAATGTGGGGTCTTCAAAGCTCCTACACCATAACTTCGTTGTTTATGCTCCAGCGATCACCAAATTTGATACAGTTATGAAACGTGAAGTGTTCTTCGTAATGGTGACAACGATTGTCTCAAAATCACCACTATGACGTAATTATGACATCATTACCGCATTTCTTAGACGCTTTAGGCGGGTTTAGATCATTCTTTAGCTTTATAACACATTTCCACGTTGGGAATTTTTCAGAATCGGGGAACTCCTATACATAAGAATACATTGATTTTTGGCGTTACAAACATAAATGTAATTTCTATGGCAATCTTGATATTTCAATACCTAGAAATATGTTATAATTATGGTGGCTTGCAAAAAGACATGTTCTGAATACCTGCAAGCCGAATATGAAGTCAAGTCATCGATTACGGGGTAGAAGTAATAAATATCCGCCAAATGAAAAAGTAAGCATACATATTGGCACCATCTCATACTCTATGCTTTTATGACCAATGCTATTCACGAAGTACTAACAGAGAGTAAACCTTTCATCAGGCAGTTTGTTTAATTTCAGTCCAACTTACTTAATATATCTGTGTTTGTATTGAAGGTCGAGGTTCACCGATAGAGTTGTTCATCAACTTCTTCCTCTTCGTCCGAATGTTTGACTGGTTTATTTATTGTTACAGAGAGAACTCCCTTAATACTTACAAAACATCGTACAAGCCAGATTGGCTGATACACATCCACGGGCATTGATTCTGCATGGGGTTTCTGCAGGAACAACAGACTTCACTCATAATGCAATCTGGTTCAGGTTGTCGTGACGCTGGGGGTGCCAGACTGGAGGGCCTTGGTTCGGATGGGGACGTGGAGAGTTGAAAGACAGTTGGAACTCCTTGCAGCCACCAGACCCTCTAGCCTCTAGCAACTGACTCCTCCTTGTGAGTCTTCTGGAATCTGGAATCTCTCATCTCAGCCAACTCCACTATTAGTTGACTGCACACATGACGACTGAGAGCCCAGGATTTTTTGTTTGAGTGCGACTCCAACAATTTTAGCCCGGTCATTCCCATATCTCATGCAGGTAGACTCTATAAGCATGTCACTGGAGATGCCGTTCCATATGCCTTCCATATGCCGCATGACATGTTTTACAGCCATGAAATGAACAAGGAATCCTGATGGTAGCCTCTCAATCGTTCTCAGGAGGACCAAAGGTGCTCTGACATACGTTAAGTGCCTGTTAAAAACAGGAACATTGAGCAAGAAGAACCAATTATTTTGCAATCAACATAACAAGGGATGCATTTAGTCATGTTTTTCTGGTTCTGAATGGTAGATTTCTGGAAAATGTTAGTTCACTTTTTTAATCTCCTTGAAAGATTCTGAACGAGATTTTAGAGATATACAAACAAAGATCTTGCTTTTTTTTCATTTAACGATTTAATTCTATTAAAAAAACATTTTCCCATGGAAGGATTCCGGTGAATTTTGGATATATTACTCTGCAATATGCATTCAGTGACTCTAAATTCAACTTGGTACAAATTTATACCAGGTTAGACCACTTTTAGAGTTAAAATGACTACACTATAATAGTACTCTTGTCAAGGCATCTGGGTAGTGGTATGGGGTTGCATGTTGGGGAAGTCTTGGAAAACAATGGTGGTAAAGCTGAACATCTGCCCCTCTATGATTGATGATAATCCGCATCACTTGGTGAGCTACTTATTATTACTTATTCTTGAATTTTCCAAGGTATTCGTGATTTAACATACAACCTGCAGTCTATGAATCATAATAGTTGTAGCGGCAGCTTGAGTCAAGTTCTTGTTTTATGCCTTTTTTGATGTTTTTATGCATTCGGAAATGCCATGAGCATAGCTTCTGACTGGTTATAAAGATGTGTAAGGAAATTACTCCTTTCATAGCTATATAGTGTGCTTATATTATATATTATTTAAACAAAACAGACCCAGAAAGTCTTAAAGGTGGGACCGAATTTGGCACAAGATTTAAAGATTGCTTTGAATGGAACACTAAGGTCACTAAAAGAGCGTTTGAAGCGGTTCTGTAACACGACTTCCAAATTTATAAAAGGTATCCAACAATTCAATGTTTCAAAATCAATCCTTTTACAACCTGTTTGTCCGTCTCTCTCACTCTCTCTCTCTCTGTCTCTCTGTCTCTCTCTCTCTCTCTCTCTCTCCCTCTCTCTCTCTCTCACCTACCAAAAGGATATGCCGAAGAATTTGTGATTAGGATAAAAGACAAATAGAAACAGAGTACATAAGAAAGTAAATAGATATTAATATGTTCTGCAAAAAGACAGCTACATGCAAAATTGTACATGTTAACAGACAGAGATTAATAAATATTTACGTGTATAGATATATATGTGAATACTCATATGTGATAAATTTATAAATTATGCATAAAAAGATAGATAGATAGACAGACGCTTATTTCAATATTGTTAAATTCTTAGCTTATTCAGCTTCCATTTAATCGCAGCAACGGCTTCTAATTGATTTGCAATTCTCAGTGGGTATGTCAAGTGCACACAATGCTTTATATTCATTCGAAATAAGGCTGTAATGCTACTTTTTATCACATTCAGGTTAGTGCAAAATGGAAGAAGTAATATAACCGTGCAGAGAATGGCAAGAAAGAAGATGATGAATATTTTTACAAAACTCTACATGATGGTAATTATCTTTCGTTATTTATTTTTACTTGCTGAAAATCCAACCTCTCGGGTTAGTTCCTGCAGAAGGCCTAAATGGCGCCTACCTATATTCAATCTGGAAATAAGAAATTAAACAGTTACATTTCTTTCTTGTTTGAGTGTTTGAAATTTGTTTTCTTTTTCACGTACGGCACTCCAGTCAACTCCATAAAGAAGAAAGAGTATGGGGGGGTTTAAAAATGATCTCATTCAGGGCATGCTGGCTGCTAATACTCCGAGAGAAGAAATAGTAAGGGTGTTTGTGTTTTATGTTACTCTACTACTACTTAATCTCTTTTCCCTTTTTAGGCTTCCGTACTTCAAAATTATGCACGTTAGATTTTGTCCATAAGAGTTGTTGGGTAATACGAATATGAACACATGCATTCACTCACCGGAGATGCAACCAAACGAACACGTTTCAAAATTGCATGAATCAATAATTTAAAGATATTGAACAAATCAGATGGTAAGACGACGTCGCATGAGGTCTACGAGGTGCTGGAGTCAGTGCGTGGATATATCTATCTTTGAGTTCTGCAACATGTACCATACATGATGGGGTTTAAATCTGGCGAGCGCGGGAGACAACGAGTGCCTGGAAATCAGCGTTCTCGAACCAGTTGCATTTTCTATATATTTATATATAATTCTTTAAGGACTCAAAGGTGAGGGAACCCCCCCCTTTTAGGGGTCAAAGTGAAAGGAAACTTGTCCCCCTTTAATGGGTCAAAAGTGAAAGGAAACCCTTTTTCTCCCTTTAACCTTTTCCCATCTTAAAGGAGTCAAAAGTGAAGGGAAACTTTTTTACAAGTCTGAAAACTCTAGTCCTTTTTTTTACTCCCTAAATATTCGGCGTAAACGGGTACTTCAACTAGTATACACACATAGACACACACACACACATATATATATAGAGACAGACAGACATACAGACATACAGACACAGACAGAGAGGGGGAGGGGGTGATACACACATTTAGGCAGCCATTTTGAAAATTAGTGTTCGACACACGGCATTAATTTTGCTTGATTACTTGACTACTGGCGTTAGTGATGAACTCGCTTCCTGAGATCAGATGCCTTTCCATACCGGCATAGATAGATAAATAGATAGAATCAGGACGAAATAGATAGAGAGAAATTTAAAAGGACAGATACATAGCTGGAGCGAGAGAGAGAGAGAGAGAGAGAGCGAGAGAGATTGAAAATCACTGAGAAACGATTAAAGTATGGGGCGGATCCATGTACAATTAACCCCAACCCACCCGCTACGTCGTATTTATATGTCCACACCATATATTATCGCTAAAGGTTCATGGTTGTCCACACGATATCTCCAAAGGTTCTCAGTGATTTTCAATGAAATCTTTGTGTAAGGGTGGACAGAAGATGTTTGTGGGGTGGAATCATGTACAATTACTTCCCCTGACAATGGCGTTGACAGGGGTATGCACTCTCTGAGTGCTTTCTAACTATCTATATTCTCTCTCTCTCTCTCTCTCTCTCTCTCTCTCTCTCTCTCTCTCTCTCTCTCTCTCTCTCTCTCTCTCTCTGGAAGGGTCTACAATACGCTACGCAAGAAGCGATTACATTTTGGCGCGCATCCATGCACAATTACCTCCCTGCCCTCATGAGAATATGCATAAATGTATGAAATAAAACGGAAAAATATCTCTTAATCTTAATTAACTACATCTTCTTTACCCCATTGTCCAGCCTTCCACAGGATTTCATAGAAATCGATTGAGTACTTTCGGAGATATCGTGTGGACGGACGGACAGAAAGACAGACGGACACGCGACCAAATACATATACGTTGACAGAGGTAAAAACATATACCTCTCCAATTTCGTTGACAGAGGTAAAGGAAATATGATAAGGAAGAAGGGACGAAAGGAATCAGTATTGAATGAATAGAAAGAATATTTAGTCAACCGAAATTATTCTTATCCCAGCAACGATATGACGACAGGGTGCATGAGAAATAAACCCAAAGATTCAACTTGTCAACTACAAATTCGTTCCTTTTCCTATATTTTCTTTTTGCTTTCCCCTGTAAAAATCCGGTATTGCAGTCGCTATGGGTCTCCACCCACACTTACCGAATTTACGTTCAAAGCCAGTTATACGGTGACGAGGTTATGACGTCATTCTAACATTTCTATGGCCTCTACGTCATATTGTTCGCGCCCCACAGCTAATTAAATGCCCTTATATAAATATAGAGATCTGTTCATGACTGCATTTGTACATAGAGCTTTGTATGTATGTGGTTAATATTTGTGTAAGGGTGTATGTGTAATATTTTGTAGTATTCTACGGATGTGTAACCGCATACATATTTTGTATAATGGTGTGTAGACTAACCAAATAATATGGGTGAAAATTGTGGGTACATGTGTGTATTTACTTATTCTACATTTTTCTACTGCTGCATATGTCTGTATCATGTGTATATAAATACATATTCATAGATACGTATTTGTGTGCATATATATATATATATATATA
>VCCN01003514.1:459445-473654 GCA_006491835.1 Architeuthis dux | reverse complement strand
TCTCTCTCTCTTTCTCTCGTTCTCTCTCTCCTATTTTGTGTTCTGTAAATCATATCAGATTGAAAAGTCCTCGATACTGTTGAGTCGAAAGAGTGTGTGCCGCTATTCCTGTTTCCTCTCAATACAATATCAAGCTAAATAAGAAAAAAGTATATGTAATAAAAATCAATGCTAAATATAGAAATCATAGAAAGTAAATACACATACCAAAATAATGAAATCCCCAAAAGGTGAAATGGTATTATTTTGGCAGGTCATTTGGTGTCTGTCTGACTGTGCAAGATTGTCTTCATTATCTGCCAATGCATTTAATCACTTGAAAAGCCTTCAGATACTCTGTGCACACGCACACACACTCTCTCTCCCCCCCTCTCTCTCTCTCTCTCTCGTACTCCCGCCATATCTCTTTTTCAGTTCTTCCCGATTTCTCGACCTATCGACATAGACAAATGGTAATATTTTTCTCGTGTCACGTGCTAAGTCATAACATTTTTTATTATCATATAAAAACTTACCGTTATAGTTTATCTATCATATATAGTCCACCAAATCGCTAAAACTGTGCATTGCAAAAATTGTGAAACTTTAGACATATACTTGCTGCTTCTTCAAGGTATTCTTAATACTTAAATCAAGAATTTATAGATAATGATCACGGTGTTCTATTTGCAACATAGTTGAATTGGTAAGTATAGTACATAGAATAAACGCAGATTGGCATATGTGTTTTAAAATAGAGACATACTCACCTCACTGATTGTAAAAAGTGTGGACTATATTCAAAATACTATTGAGAGAAGATTTACGGCTACATTCCTAAGGTATCTGGATTAAATAATCTATTTAACTACCTTCTGCAGAGAGTGGGAGTGGTATAAACGGGAGCATTTGATAGACAAAGGACCAGCTCAGCAGATTTACATACAGGTTTTTTTGTGAAATTTAATCAACAACGAAAATATTGATATTTATTCTTGCATCCTGAAGAGCGCGTGATAAATGAGTTAACATTTCGTTTCATGAATTTTCCATGATCCAACACTTAAAAAAGAATCGTCAAAATGAGATGGAATCTATTTTGGCAACTGATGCACTGAATTGTTATCGGGATGAATAATGACTGGTTTTGTTGCAGACAGTTTTATAGTTGATTTCTCTTCTTCTGTCGTTTAATCAAAATCGACACTTGAACTCAGAAAGA
The DNA here is from genome assembly GCA_006491835.1 of Architeuthis dux. NCBI lineage: Eukaryota > Metazoa > Mollusca > Cephalopoda > Oegopsida > Architeuthidae > Architeuthis > Architeuthis dux. The sequence goes on along the minus strand of VCCN01003514.1, from coordinate 472,453 downwards.
CCTGAAATTAACACACGCAAGAATTGAATGCAGGGGAACACCGGTTAGTCGCTCAATAGAAACTGTCACGTGACCAACGTCTTTTGGCAGCATGCCGTGTTGGGGGTGATCCATTAAAAAATTTGAAAAAGGGGTGATCAATGAATAAGTTAGTTCTCTCGCCTGCTGTTGTGTAGAGATCACTAAAACAACAAGTGTGAGTGATGCTGGACAGCATAGATTTACATTGCAGATTAAACACCTCACTATAAACCTATTATAGAGCGGGGGGAGGTAAAAACAAAAAATATGTAACTCCATTGGTGCGGCCTGTACGCGCGACACATACATACATCACATACATACATAGCCAGCCAGTAGACCCACTTAAAAACTGAAGCAACCTATGTTGACTGTTTTGGTGACAGTTTTGGTTGACAGTTTCTAATATAATAGGAAGGACAGAATGAATCTTCTGCTGGAATGAATTGAATGAAAACAGAAATAGTTTAAACGGTATAAATACTTAATATTTGTCTGAATTTTTTAGATGAGGAATCATCAATATGTATAGAGTTTTTGTTCGGACTGTTGTCCTCATCTTGGTTCATCTTTTGAATGTTGGAACGAGGAGCCCTCATCGAAGCGTGGGGGTGAAATGTCCTCATTCCGCTGTCTATTTTCAGGTTGGAATGATCCTTAAGTGATAATCATGTTGCTGATCATGTGTGGTGTCATAAGCATGTCAATGTCAAAATAAATACTTACTGAACAACCAACCGAACAAAATAACAGTTTGGTTTAAATATTTACATTTATTCAAAAATATAACAAAAAGAGTGTGAAGTGTGTGTATATCTGATAGGTTTTAATACTTGTTAAGATACAAGGCTAAAGTGTGGTAGGAAGATTGTGCTGCGCCAAGTTTTCAAGTGGAGAGGGACTGCCTGCTAGAAAATTAGAGATATTGTCTTTTACCCGTGATGGAACACCGTCATTTGGCACCAGTAGGGAATAATTAAAGCAGGCCTACAAGGTTAATGGCTACTTAATGAATCTATGTGTTTATGAAATACTTAATGAATATTTATGTTTATGAAGTACTTAAGGGATAAATAAAACGCTCCGATCTGAAATTTGTATACTGTTCTTTCCGTCTGTCTGTCCACGCGATATCTCCAGAAGTTCCAAATGAATTCCAATGAAGTTTTGTGGACAGGTTGAAGACTACGAAAGAAGTAATGACAGTTTAAAACGGACTCATGCACAATTATCTCCCCTACAACCTAGCTAACTGTTAAAATATCTCCCAAAGTTCTCTGACTAAGCAAACAATATCTCTAAAAGTTCTCAAACTTACTCAGCATAACATTTCCTATCGTAAAATATACAATATGCCCATATTTGATAAAAGCTAGGGCACCACAGCGGAAATCTGCCATTATGTAAGATGACCCTAAAATTATTTTGCAACTGACTTAGAATGTCTACCCAACTTATTCTCACTCACTATGCCCCCTTTAGCATGTCCAATTGGTTTCATTAGTCCACTCAAAAATTCCCACGGAGTCCTATTACAGCACCCTCCTCTGTCCTAATCCGCCATCTAATGTTTTTATAGATCTGCTCTATGGCTGATACAATTTTCTTTTGAATGCCATACGATTTCAGGATCTTCCAAAGTGATGGTCTATGGATGCTATCGAGGGCTTTGGTCAAATCTATGAAACTGATAGCAAGCGGAATTTGGTGTTCTCCATACATCTGAATGATTTGTCTCAGGGTGAAGATCTGCTCTGAGCAGAATCTTCTAAGACAGAAGCCTGCATCTTACAGTTGATTGTCTATCGCGTGACGTAGTTGATTGGAAATGACCTGGTAGTAGACCCTTCCTGGAACCAGCAGAGTAATTACTTTCCAGTTGTCAATTTCTGAAAGGTTTCCTTTTGGGGGCGATGCAGACCACGTCGCCATTCTTCCAATCCAATACTTACATTGGCTTCGTCAAAATCATCGAAGTTACGTACATAGTTGGAAGTTTTTAAACGTGTGTTAAACACAACATCTATCGAGAGGACGAGATGTTTCATTGTACTCTCAATTTTCATTTTGATCAAACATTCACTTTGAACAAATGAACTTTGTAGCTTACAGTCATCAACATAAGAAAAGGGCTTCCTTGCTAAAATAAAAATTCACTTGAAGTATTTTTACGTTCATTTCTATCCCATAACGGTGTATTTTAAAAGAAAGTTCATTTGTTATAATGCATTTAGAATCTGAATCTACATTGCAGACATACTAATTCATTTTTCTACGATTTTCTTTTGTGTACATAATACATATTTCAGAATTTGAGGAGACATACGACTATTAAGATATTAATAAAGTAAAAAGGTAGTTGGATTTATTAAGTAAAAGATGTATTCAAAAGTATATTTTCCGTGTTGTTCCACTATCTTTTGCCATCTTTCAGCAAACTTAATTATTCCATTCTCCCAGAACTTTTTATCTTTCTCAACAAAGAATTGCTTTAGGGACCTTTTGCAGTTAACCAGGGAATTATTTTCATTATAAGCATTCTGTAATATCGTTTAAGAAAGTTCTGGAGTATCACATAATGGAAACTGCCCAGATATTAATTCCTTTGATCAAGTTTCTGTTTCTAGTATTTTTCCTGTTCTTCTGAGGCATTCTCTGCCTACTTTCTTCCTTCATTTCACTCTGCCTGATCGTATATGTTTCCGAAATCCCCAGGTACTTGTATATCTTTCTCTTTGAACGCTCTCATGGTTTTCTGGTTGGGTAATTCGATTCCTTCTGTTATTTCTTTTTCGCCTTTGTTCACCACCAGCATTGCACAATTCCCGATGCCAAACTCTATTCCCATGTCTTGACTAAAGATTCTGACCGTTTGTATTAGGGTTTCTAATTCCTTTCTGTTTTCAGCAAAACATTCATATACTTTTCTCGCGACGTAGTAAATCTATTTTCTGCGTTATATTTTCGTAGTCTATAGTTCAGCGGTATCATTGCTATGACGAATTGTAGCGGGGATAGTGAGTCACCCTTGAAGATACCTCATTTTATTTTCACCTTGGCAGATACTTTCCTCCTGTGGTTAGTTCCACTTTCCATTTTCCATTGTCTTCATTATGAAGTCCTCTATTTGTTTTGATATTTTTTAGCATCTTTGGGCATTATATTATCCAGGTTTGTAAGCCTTTTTGTAATCTATTCATGCCATGCTAAGTTCTTCTTTCTTGCCTTAACCTCTTTCTGTATATTCTGATCAATGAATAGCATGATTCACTTTCAATATCCTTTCTGTTCCTCAGGGACGAGTCTCGGCTTTAAACTATGTTTATTAATATTATTATTATTACCGGATTCATAGATCAGAATACAGTGCCAAACATGCCATCACATATCAGCTAATGTAATTTAACGATTTCTATCGATCAGAAGTCTTAGCACAATTCAACTTTATTTTAATTAATTTATGCTAATAGTTGAAACACATGTCCAAGCATGGTGACACTATTTTTCTTTCCTCCCTTCTTTCGCAATGAGGCGTCAAGAAAAGTCGACAAAAATTTTAATTTTAATTAAGATACCTAATTAGCAAATATCAATTTTAATTATTCAATCAGCTCAGGTGTTAATCAGATATTCAAGTCCTTTCATTACTAAATTCAATGATTTTCTCACTTTTTTGCTATTTGTAATTTTTTTCAGAATGTCATAAACAGATTTCTGTTTTTATTAAGCAACAGACATAACTTTCGTTCATATGTGTGGGCGTGTATAATCTTAATCATAGATTTCAGAGAGCTGTCCAAAGAAATAAAAAGAGAAAGATTTATATGACAAAGAATTATGTAGTCTGTCACATTAAATATGACGGATTACAAAATGTTGTGTTAATGTGAGTGAATGTGTTTGTATTCTGCTTTCTTCCTTCATCTGTTATTTCATCACAATAAAATAGAAAGATTATCATGTTGCGTTTTTGCAATGTATATATGATGTCAAAACTCAGAATATGTATCATATTGTCTCCGTTGATAAAGTACAATCATTATCTTTTCGGGGTATTTATCTGACGAGTCATAATTCAATATTTGATGGTGTGTTTGTAGGACACCATCCAACACAACAGTGTTGAATTTTGACTCGTCAGACCCCAAAACATGACTCCAATCTTCCACAGTCCAATCTGTAATTCCTTTGGGAAAGCAAGACGTGTTTTGCAATTGACAGAACTGATAAATGGCTTCTTTACCGCTACTTCTTCACTCGGTCTCTTGATATTTTTCAACTCTCTTTACTTCTTCAATGATTCATTCTTTTTTTCCTTCATTATTACTACATTTTTTCATTATTTTCCTGCCTTTCTATAACGTGATTGCCTTCATTTTCTCGTTACACCCTCCCCCCCCCTCCAGTCTTTTTTCTTTACTTTTTAGATATTTTGTTATTTCTACATCCGTTTCCTTTTTCGTTTTCCCTTCTTTTTTTTATTTTTCATTCTTCTACTTTTTACCCCTTTTACATATATTTATTTTACTGCTTTTTTCTCTCTTTTATCTTCCTTTCCTTTCTTCCTTTCCTTTCCCTGTATTCTTACTTACTTTTAATTTCTTCTCATCTTTGATGTGGTTACATTTTCTCTGTCCTTCAAACTTTATTTCCGTCATAATTTTCACAAAGATGGAATAACATTTTAAACAGGGTAACGGAACACATTTTGATTTATCTTAAATATTGTTATTTGCACCATAAATCAGAAACACTCTTAGGAGATTTAGTCGTTTTTATTAGTTTCTGTCGTCTTTTCCTTATCAGTTTCATCATCATTATCATCATAATCGTTATCGGTATCTTAACCAGTATTTTATTCCTCTGCAATTGATATTAACTTTATTGTTTATATTTAATAAATGTGCATGTTTAAAAAAGGTGTCTAGTGGTTGTCGCTGGAGATTAAGTGACAGCAAGTCTCCTCAAATCTCCGCCACTGTCGTAATTTATTCAGTCCAATTCCTCGAATCTCGCCTCTAACGTTTTGACACGGTTCCAAAAGCGTCGGTTATAATGAGCACAACCCTTACCTTCAGGTTCCACAGCACCCTCACTTCCTAAGGAAGGTCCTGCTATTTTTCTGTTTTCTTTTTTCTTTTATTTTTATTTACTCTGTAGTTTTTTTTGGCAAACTACCAGATCTAGTCTTCTTGCTTGGATGGAGTCTTTTCAGTTTTTAGAAGAGTCTTTGGTTTGCGCTGATACACTTTGAATCCAAGCCATTTGCACAATTCCCAGTTTATCACTGTCCTTAGTCTGTTATACCTGTTTTGTAATCTTTTTTAGCCAGAGTGATATATTCACTTCTGATGCAGTTTACAGCTTCGTCTTCTTTCTCTACAAAAGCGGTATTGGTATTGACACATCTCTTCTGCAATGCAAAGAGATTCCGTTTCTCCTTTTGATGTCCCCTGTAACCATTTCAATGACGTATGTTGGTCTTTTTCATCTGTCTTTTTGATTCTCCGTGAAGTATCTTCTTTTCATATTTATCTTTCCTTGTTGAATTCTTCACTGTTCCTTCGTTTGTCTTCCTTGTATCATTTGCTTTACTATTAAGAGCAGTTGAATTATTATTGTTGATGCAATTGTTGTATTTGTGTTACTTTGTTATTCTTTGTTATTGTTTAGTTGTATTTGTTGAAAGAATAAATAATATAAATGGTACAGTTGACTAATATATAGATACAGCAAAAAATAAATTAATAGCCTTCATAAATGAACGAAGCGATATATGTTCAAATTCTTTTCAATTGGTTGCATGATAATCATAAAGACATTTGTTAGTTGAGAACCGGCGCCGGGCAAATATAGGTTCTCAACTAATAAATGTCTTTATAATTATCATATTCTGTCAGATATAAAATTATCCATCATTTGATTTCAATCGGCTGCATGCAATAAAAAATGATATTTGGTCACCCACATTTAAACCGTAAGTTATCCCTTAGGTTATATATATTTTTTAAATACATGATGGCTATTGTGACAGCATGGCTTCAAACTAATCTCGAGGAGGAAAGTTTAGGAAATCTCTTGTGTTTGATAAATGCAATTGTTATGAATAAATTGAAAATTGTATTCCCTTTCACAGGAAATTCAAAACGAAAAAAAAATCGATTTATTAATACTTACGTCTCTTATAAATAAATAAAAATTGATACAGCTATGCATTTATTGTATATTTCATGTTTCATGTTTCGTATTTCTTCTTTTTCTAGTGTAGTTCGTTGAGTTGAATGATCTTGGTGTAAATTTGTATGTTTTAAAACATGCTAGATATCTTTTACTAGTTTAACATTAGTATAATGATTTTAGTAATATAATATGAAATTAATAATGGAGACCCAACAAAAAAGATTGCCAATATAGCTTTATTGGAAAAGCAACAAAAAACGCAATATAACTGTATTGTGCATATGTGAATGTTCCTCTGGCTGCTACTGCTCACATATGCATCTGCAGAGTGATGTTCACGGGAGCCCTAAGTTAAAGCACTTGCATCGAAAGTTTCAACTTTTCTTACAGGAACACGTCAGATGATACCATCCTGATAATCAGCAGGATTGGTGTGCTCTCTGGGGGCTGCCTCTGTGGGTGGAATTGTACGGTCTCTGCTTGCAGGCAAAGAGATCCAGTGGCTGCGTTTGATCTGTGATACATGAGGACAACAAATCCATCCAGCCATTGCATGTAAAGATCAGTAATTGATGTCGGATGATTGCTGAGATGTATGGTATTCCACTGGCTATCTCAGGCCCTATTGCAAAAACTACCTGATGGACCCTTTGGCCAAAGGCAATCCACATGTTTGCAAGACCAAGGTTTTGTAAGGATGTCAGTACAGATGTTGCTATGACGAGGACGTCAGTGTCATTAACCTTGAATATGAGAGACTTGCTACCATCCGTTGTTGCAGCCCTGGCATTCGCGTGTCAGCTTCTTCATGACATCATGGAGACACATCAGCAGGGACCTCCTTTTGTCGTCTTTACTTCACACATCTTCTCCGCAAGGAAGTGAAACAGCACAGTCAGTCTTATTGCTGTCGTCCTGAAGAAAGCTTCTCTAATTGTTTGGGGTCTTACTGGTTCTTGTCACTCACTTGTCTTTTTCTCATTTCGTGCCCCTTTTTGACCTGGCTTCAGATTCCAGGCCTGACTTCATGTACACAACAAACACTATGTCTACCCGTTTGTACTTGGCACCGTAAGATTACACCAGCTGTCAATCCAATGTACCCCCCTTTGATGACTGAATTATTTTGCTCATGGGTTTGGTCATTGGTCAATCGCCTGGACAGAGAATTATTTTCTAGTCTTGTGAACAACAAAAGCTGCCCTTTTGAAACTCCTTGGCGACCCCTCTGGATGTTGTTGCTCAAGGGTATCGGAGGTGAGCTGCGATCCATCGCGCATAATCGACATTGTTGTTTGCAAAGAAGAGGCCAATTCTGAGAGTGCTTCACACTACAGATAGAAGAGAATGGGCGTGATATATATACATGTGTGTGTAAGTAAGTTTATATGTGTGCGTGCGTGTGTGTGTGTGTGTGTGCGTTCATATGTGTGTTCATATGTGTGTGTGTGTGTCATATGATGGTCTCAGTCCCTGTGGTAGTTGTCCGTCAACGTGCGATTATTCATTGCCAAACCCAATATCTGCATTCCCTCTTTTTTACCTATGAAAACATATTTTTCATGTAAACCAATCAAAAGGAGCTAAATTCCATAAAATTGATATGTTTACTATGAGAAAACTAAGATTTCATTAATTTTTTAAATAGAAAACCCAGAAACACAGACAGGTATCGAAAAATCCAGATCTCGGATCAAAACCCAGCGCTTACAGCCTTGCTCCACCCCACTGACTTGCTCAGCTGTATGCATACACGGCAACATTTGCTGCAGACAGTTGGAGCGCACTCTGCTGGACAAACTACGTGATGACACTATTTCTAGATTACCCCAAGCATCGTTTTCTGGTGTTCGTAAAGAATGCTCATATCGGTGCAAATCGGACATATATGCAGATCTAATGTATCTGATTGGCTAATATCGGCCGCGACCGACTGACTACATCGATTTGGTGCTACACAACATCATCAAAATCCAATCCAAGAGGCTTGGAAAACATAGGAATCGACGCCAAGATCATTGAAATCTACCAACTATACAACACGTCGATGTGGTGGGCTAATCTTGGATTTGTGGCCAATCGTGCAGATTTGATCAAAACCATCTGGAGAACAAACACAGCAAATTTTATGCTTGTATCATAAATGCACAATTCCCCTCAAATATTGATTTTATCTGCTCCACTAATTATCTTTTTATTTCATCCTGTCCTTGTCATAATTAGAAACCGTCAACCAAAACTGTCACCAAAACTGTAAACATAGCTTTCTTCAGTTTTTAAGATAGATTATGTATGTATATATCATGTGTGCATGCCGCGGTGAAAATTTAAATATTTACTCCTTATTATGTCTACAAAAAACGGGGTTTCTTTTAATCACCCCCCATAATAGGTTTTTAGTGGAAAGTTTGAAATGTAAGTTTATGCTAAGTTCACCTCGCCTTCTTCCTTAACAACTCTCATTCTAACACTATCTTTTATTTTCTCCGTCTTCTTTCTCCTCGTTTTTTTGCCGATCACTTCTTTCCTCCAATATTTTGCGACTGATCCTCAAAATCAACATCTTGTTCGTGGTATCTAATTAAAGTCATCTTGTCAATCTAGAGTCAGACAGTTATTTTCAACCCAATTCTTATAAGCAAGTCCGTCGCCGACGTCAGCCGGCATCTTGTTTTCATCATTTTTTATTCGATTTGTCATCTGTGATTTTGTACCTCTGTCTATAAGAGTGTCTTTCTACAAACACGTAAACAACTGTATCTCTAAGTATGTTTACGCCTGGTTGAATGGCTGTATGATTCCTGATGTTCCCTTTCTTTGCCACTTTTGTGCTACTTGTTTTTCTCTTCCTCTCATTCTCTCTAGTTCATGTTTCTCTACAATTTCCTTCACTAATTTATTTTTATCTTTTTTTATCTTTTTGATTATATTTGTTTTTCTTCCAATCATTCTTTTGTATGTTTTGCTGAGTTTTTATTAGATTCTTTATTTCTTGTCTTTTTGTCAATTACTTTGTAGTTTCTAGCTGGTTTGTGCTCTGTCTTAATAACACCATGTAACGTGAGTTTTGTTCCTGGGTAGTGAGTGTTATTTTATAGTTGCTTATGTGAAAAAAGTATAGGCAATTTCCTTGAAACTTTGCTTTTGTGACCAACACAGTGATATTCCTATGCTGTTATTTTGCGTGAAAAATATGTAAATTTGTCCGTTGTTCAATTGGAAATAAGTAGATTTCAAATTGACACTTTCCTTGTCACAAAAGCAAAGTTTGACTGGAATAATTGACATTTACCCTATTTGTTTAAACATAATCAATTAGAAAATAATAATTATTATCCAGGAACAAAAATAAGTTTTAAAAATATGTTGCTCGGTGTAATCCGGTTGTCCCTTTAAAGTCGAGTCTTCTATGCAGACAATTCTTCTTTACATAGAAACTGACAATATCATCTTGTTGCAGTATGGTTTTATGCACGTATTATTTTAGTCTTCTTTTTAATACTTATAAGTTTGTACCGGTCATCTGCATCCAACATCCTGATTACTTCATTGTCCAGTATTTCAATTCCTTCTGATGATACATGTTCTCTCTTGTGCATCATACCCTTTTTATTTATTTCAAACTCCATATCATTATTATTAACTGAAAATGTATACTATTTAAACCGATGTTGCTAGTTTTTGCGTTTGTTTTTTAAAAATAATTTAGGTCATCAATGTACATGAAGTGGTTGATTTTTGCGTTGAATTTGTCGGCTTGTATTCTAACTTACAATTCCGTAAACTGAATATTGAAATATATTATTCTTGAAGAGCAGTACCTGCGACATTCGTCTAGAGATGCAGTCAATTGTATTATTTCGTTCTTTATAGTGTTGGATTTAAACTGTACTATGTTTCTGCAACCATAAGTACTTTTAGACAATACAAGTTTGGAGGCTATGCCTACGCTTTTCTATAAACAGCTCTTAGCAATCTTATAGTCCCCTATTTTTATTTTTGCTACCTAGCCTATAGGTTGTTATTGTGTATGTTTTTGAATGTTTACTCCTCTACTAACAATTAATAAATTATATTCTTCAATCCATCGTTTCTTCATGTTACCAATGTACAAGACTGTGTCTACTAGGGAATACCTGTTGGGCAATGACACTCAAATTCTATTTGAACCGTACATTTACTAGGCGCTTGGTTTCTGATTTTCATGAGAATGAGCAAACACAGTATAGTATAGTGGCACAGAGATATACAATTTTAAAAAAGAAGAAGAAATTATATACACGTCTGGATTCACCTTACTAACTATGTATCAGATAATATAGGGAGCATTATCTAAGTTTTATGAACCTCTTAATTATATATTCCAGTCGGGTCGTGAAAATCAAAAGTTTTAACCTAGTTCAACAGTAATAGACCGCCTTTTTTCGTTCTTCCTTTTCTTTACCAACACAGTAAAGAGTACTACACAGAGAAATAAAAAGAAACAAAACCACTCATCTTAAGATTCCCAATATCGTCTCGGCTATTTAATCCAAAGTACTGGGAAGTTCTTGTAATTCAATCTACGTCTTTGAGTAGTCCCTGACTGCAACAGGAAGCCCTCTCAGACAAAATGAACCAAATGTTGTAATTATCTTTCTTTCATAGGCAAGATCAATACACCATTATCTCAAAACAACTATGCGTAGAAATACACGAAATTGAAATCACTTTTCGTCTCAAGAATCTTATTTTCGTATAATTATTTCCTCGAATTCTCTAATTGTATACTACTTCGATTATTACTAGATGTACATATAGAATGTTAATACCAGTCGTGGCAGTCACTGAAGATCAAGTGACAGCAAATCTCCTCAACATTCCAGCACTCTCCTCACTGATTTTAGTAATTATGTCAGTTGGATAGTTTCTAGTCTTCCTAGGGTTTACAATTCTTTCAACCTCTCTGCAAGACTCTTCGGGACCAATAATGATGGGCACAAATATCACCGTCATCTTAATCACCGCTACCCACAACAGACCGGTTTAAACTGTTGCTGGGTTTAGATTATTCATGCCTTCTGACATTTATATGTATCTATTTATCCATGTATCTATGTATTTATGTATCTGGACTTCGACCAACCCTAACAGTTCATAGTAGAACCTTGAAAATGTGCACATACACTCCCCCTCAATGAGTAGGGAAAGGGTGTTTTTTTTTTGTTTTCTGAAAATTCCCCCTAAATAGGTTTTTAGTGGGGGTTCAATTTACAATGTAAGTTTATCCTAAATTGATCTCTTAGTTTGTGTTCGACAGCATTCACGCTTTGGTATTCTGTTTGAATTTCAAAGTTCCAGAAAAGTGTATGTTTTTATTCTCTAGGGCACATACTGGTTTGTGAATATTCTATTGATTTGCACACTTCCCAGCAGAACACGTTTCCTACCCAATCAAGTCTATTGCTGTACTCTTTCTGAGCCAACTGGCTGCAACTGCTTATTGTATGATTGAAGGTCTCATTTAATCTCCACAGAGTTTAAATTTAATATTTTGTCTGTGCCTTGTCTATCTTGGCCTATATCCTTTTTAACATCGAGTGAGCAACGGTGTGAAAGTGAAGGACCGCCTTCCCTACATTTCACCGGGTTGGGGTTGGGGTATTAAAACAAGTAACCGAAAGAAGAAAACTATATTTCATGTCAGCCGTATCTCCGTGAAAATGCTGGAAAGAAAGCTCCCACTTTATCATTATAGATACATTGTAAATAGGACCCGCCCCACCTCGTACAACCTTTTTTCTAAGAACTAACAAAATTCCGCATGGTTGTAGAGTCTAATGAATTGAAAGCACCTACAATTGAATTTTCTTTCAAAGATATTCTTCCGGTCGTATAATAAACAATGTTCGAGGTCTTGTATTGCTATCTTTGTGAAAGAAATTCACGGATATATCTAAATTTCATGAGATGATTTTTTAGAAAAGAAATTACTGAATTCGTTTCATTAGAAGAGTCCATTGTTTCAAATGGTGGGTAGGAGATATTTTTATCAACAGCAGCGTTACCTTTAAGCGAAAGGTACATTGTTTCTGAGAGAGAAACAGAAAAAGTCACACTGCTCATTATATATGTAGATTATTTTCCACTACATTTATTTTATAAATTATATATCTCGATCGTTTATTATTTCACATGTATTTTTATAATTGATTTCCAATATATTTCAATCGTAAATTATTTTAAATACATTTCTATATTTAAGTATTCTCAATAAGAACCAAATTTAAGTTTATTTTCATAGAAAAGAGTTTAAAATATTTCACTATTGTTTCGCCATAAATGGCAAATGTAAGGTGTGTTCAAGTTCTTGACGCTTCTGTTTTGAAAACTAGTAACTGAATGAATAGTTGAAAACCGGTATATTTGCACACACACACCTAATAGTTGCAATCTCTTTTTAAAGATTTACGATGAATTATCATGATAAATTATTCTGATGCATTTTAGTGAAATAGATATCGTATTTTATATAGTTTGTATTCTATATAGCTAGTATTTCATATAGCCCTGTTATATAGTTCGTATTTTATATAGTTCCTATTCTATGTAGTTTGATTTTTTATATAGAAGTCAATAGAAATCGTGTTGGGGGTGATCAATTTAAAAATTTGCAAGAGGGGTGATAAATGAATAAGTAACTTCTCCCGTCTTTTGTTGGATCTCTAAAAAGTCTGGATTAAAAAAAATAACCGCAAACGCTGATGGACACAAACTAAGGGAGCAATTTAGAACTTTAATTTGAAGCCCCCCCTGTTTGTTTTTTTT
>VCCN01003514.1:373218-385916 GCA_006491835.1 Architeuthis dux | reverse complement strand
CGGTACCCCACATATCTATGGAGCGTTCCCCATCCGCCACAAATCATGGGAGTGACTACAATATCTCTACATATAAAGATCAGTGTCACAAAATGAGTTGGCATGCGTGTATGTATGTTTGTCTGTTAACGTCAAAGTGTTTTACTCTCTCTTTAAAACTGATTAAACAGAGGAAGAGAGTAAGACTTATGTGACTGAATGTGGGCAGCAGCTAAAATGTGACTGCCTGCTGTAGATTTGTGTCTGTGTAAGTTTTTCAGCTAAAGATCCCTTGTGGGCAGAATTTTAAAAGTTTAATAAATATTAAATATTAAATTCCTGAAATTAAAAATTAAATTGATAAATGTTCTGTAATTGTAGCCCACTGTAAGCTTTCAAACCATCCGTAATTATTTTTCGGCGATTGTTTCATCAAGTCGGAAAAAAGGTCATAGCTCCGATTGGCTTTCGTTTCAACTTTATTTTTCCTTTTTCTTTCTTTTAGACACCAACTGAGTTTAAACGCCTTTCGAAAAAAGTTAGATGAAAAGTCCATGTATTATTTTTGGAAACGATATTTTAAAAATCAATCCCCCTAAAAGAATTTTGATTAAAACGATGTTCAAAAATAGAAATATTCTAAAATGTCAATCTATCCATAGATAACATAAAAATACCGTCATTTTCAACGGGTATGTATGATCAGCGGAAACGTGGATTTCTTTGGGTCGATGACCCCCCCCCCCACCAAATCTTCACCCCAGAAATACCTGACCGTTTGGTGGTGCTATAACGGAGTAACCCATTAAAGCCTCTTTCAACCGGGTGAGACCAACACAGCACAATGTTATGGTCGTGATTTGGAACTGATACATCAAAAGTTGCCAGCAGTGTTGGCCAGCAGTGTTGAATAGAAAGGGGTCTAACCCTGCTGCAGGATAATGCAAAACCTCATACTTCACAAACCACCGGGACAAAATGATGATGTTAGGCATTGAGGTGTTGCCCCACCCTCCCTATTCATCAGACATGTCCCCTACCGATTACGACATTTTCCGGCCCTTAGATGCATATACGCATCAGCAGATGCGGATCAGGTTGAAAATGTCTTTCGACAGTTTGTCAATTACTGTGATCCCAGTTTTTATGATGGAATACATTCACTGCCGAATCGTTGGCAACATTGTGTCATTTCTTCTGATGCTTACTTTGACTAATAAAGTTGTGCTTGAGCCGAGTTATGGCGTTTTAAATTTTGTTGTTCAAAACAGTCATTCATTTTGTTCCAACCTGATATTGTTCCAACTCAAACATCTACCCAGGTCTCTTGGATAGTGGACTTGTTTTTTGTCCTTAAACTGCACCTTTTCTTTTTTTCTTTTTCCGCTTTTTGCCATCTTTTCTTTCGCTGACTTGATCTTCCGCCCACATAAGCTTCCCATCATGTCCAACAAGCATCGATGAAACGGCTAATGTTCAATTTAAATGCTGCTAGCCTATTGATCATTGCAATCAGATTGAATTTTCCCTCATCCTCTACAACAAACAATTCCTTATTTCATTCTACTGGATAAATACTTGTCAACGTACAAGAGATCAACGCCGATCATTACCAGTTTTTTTTTAAGTCACTAAATTAAATATTTTGTAGGTTAAGAGTAAAATCAGTAGCAATGCATGCCTGTCGTAATATGAATAAACACGCACATTTATTAAATTATTAAGCTTATGTAAGTTAGACACTAACCTTTAGTTGAGAAGCGACTACTGGAATTGAATCTATGAGATAGGAAAAGAAAAATCGTATTAGATAGACAGATAGGTACGGGTTAGTACTCATATAAAGGTTTTTACCTTTCTGTGTCAGACTCTTAGTAGTCTCGTATCAATGAGACATTAGTTTCTCAGCTTAAAAATTATATTCAAGAGTTTGGTGAACTGGTGTTTGTAAGTTGCCAAGTGAAATTCTTCTGGCAAGACATGGTGTGACGTTATGGTCAGTGCGACCTGTAAATCGGTTTTAATTAAAGGCCGCATTAACGAAAGTGGTACCTGTAATTAGTTTTAATTAAATCCCGCTGTTAATTTAATTAAATTAACACCAGAAAACCAAAATGTTCCCACGGTTGGAAGAAGAACATATTTTCACCTTGACTATTCAGTGTCAAAGGTCACCAATTGGCGTCTGTAGTTTCGAATCAGAATGTTAAGAAAGTTGCCCCATGCCGCGTGAAAAATGATAGAGAGATAAGTGAACGCGCTAAAGAATGACACGTGGTTGAGGGCAGGGGGACCTGGACGGGGCGGGCCATAGATAGAGATATCAGAAAGAGGTGGAGCCAATGAGACGGGGCAAAAATCAGCACGTAGGCTTAACAATGAACCATTTTTGATTGTCAGTTAGAGAGAGGGACTTGAAAGAAGTCAGAAGTCCCAAAATAATTCCCCATGCCACAGGAACCGCTGTCTTCGAAAATGATCGCCAAGTCTGAAAAGAGGCACTTGACCGCAGTTTAAGCGGGTCACCGAATTAGTCACAGGCCATTGCACACACGTTCCTATACAAGCAAGCGAGTGACTCTCCTTTTTCGACTTATTTAAGAACTTTCCCTGTCTCTCACGCTGACAGCGACTACAGGGATTGCTGTAGACCGAAAGAAAACCCGGTTGTGTCTTATTCAAAGAAAAGTGAATAAACCTGCTCGATTGAAATACAGTCTTGTTCTTTTTCACCGGAAAGCTTTGCATGTGCACGCATCACGGTACATATGCAAATCTGGTGCCGTGACCAGGATATTCAGCTTGAATACACTTTACGAACTGCATCTGCCATGGTCACATCTAGGGGTCATAACAAGAACTTCGCGGCCACAACAACAGCAACAACAAAGACAACAAATTAACAAGAACTTATCATCTGCCACCGGGCGATTGGCAGTAACAACAACAACAACAACGAAATCACCAAGCAGCGACACGACAGTTAAACCAGGTAGGTGGCTTTTGAATCTTTACTTCGTGCGATTTCTGCTAGAGCTTTTAAAAGAAAATAGAAAAATAAATAAACAAGCACAAATGGAATCTCAAGTTTTCAGCGGGTTTCAAGATTGCCTGTCCAGAGAGATAAAACCGCTGCGTGTTTAGAATCAAACATGCTAAGAGTTGATACTTTTAAAAAGATATTACACCATTAGTTAGCAAACAAGACGGCGGTTTCAGGACGTGGTTGGGGGAATTAGAGAAATATTTTACGTTAGCGCAGGCTAATGAACAGGTGAAATGCCAGGCAGCATTACTGACGACAAAAGGGCCAATAGGGAGTTACGTACATAGAATGATAACAAATAATCCGCAAATACCGTGTCAAAACATCAAAACTACGCTTGAAGAATATTGCGAGATAGTAATCGACCCTCATGCAGTATTCTTAGAATTAGCCAATATTAGGCAGGGTAAAAACAAAGCTATCCATCAATATATGGAAAGGGTAGTTCGCTTAACAGGAGGGGGGATATGTAGGGAATAACATGAACGAACCTGTAGTAGAAAATCAAGTTAAAAACGTTTTCGTAAACGGTATAAGAAACACGTATTATTAGGCTGTCAGTTTTAAAAGAGGATTCACCAACCGTAGAGGCGGCCTACCAGAAAGCTCTATCGGAGAATAAGTGGAAGGATAGGGACAAACAGATCTCCAACAGTGAACACGAACCTATGGAAGTGTGCCACGCTAGGAGACGACTACATGTGAATGCAGTTAATCCCAATAGGGGAAGACAAAGTAGGGGTAGAAATAGGGGTACACATGAAAGTTACAGGGGAAGAGAGAATATAAATTATCATAGAGGGGACAACATAGAATGGGGTGGGAGAGACAACAGAGGGATAAATTGGCCACTATATGGCATTATTTGTTGGGAATGTGGTGGTGCAGGTCACTTACGAAGGTACTGCACACGGCGAGCCCCGGGAAACGGCCTGGGCCAGTTCGCGAGACGCCCGGCGAACGGAAGAACGGGGTACCGACACATGTAATCGGTACTATGGGCTCACCAAATTCTTTCACTATCAGGTTAGGATCGAGAAACTTTAGAACCTTAGTAGATACAGGGGCGGAAGTCTCGGTAATGAGTACAAGGGTATATAAAACGCTACACTCACGACCCGAACTGGTAAATAAAAACATAAAATTACAGACAGCTAATGGGTCGGCTTTAAAAATAGACGGACAGACGCGACTACAGGTTAGGGTAGGGAATCGGTCAATCCCTCACAACTTCCTTGTAGTTAGAAATTTAAACAGAAATATTATTCTTGGTCGCGACTGGTTACGACAGAATGGGGTACGACCATATTTCGATTTGGGGGCGATACGAATCAAATAGTGAGTACGTAGCTTTAGAAGACGATATACACATTTCATCAATAGTTAGGTTAAACAATAAAATTAAATTAAAACCACAACATATTCACACATGCCTGGCAAAGACTAGACTAAGGAACAGGCCGGGGGAAACATTAGATATAACAATTAGGTTCGGGATATGTTAGCAAATTATGTGGTATATCAGTAACTAGTGCAGTAGTAAGAATAGGCTGGGCACGTAGGCTCCCTCTAATTATACTGAATAATACCAATCAGACGGTCATTGAAGAGAGGGTGCCCCATAGCTAGGCTTAGCAGGGCGGGTACTGTAAACGAAATATTACTGTCTGATACAAAACCACACCAAGTCACTGACGAAGATTTACAGAAGGTAGATGTACCCAGAAGATTTAAGTCAGAAATAGATCAGCTACTAAGGAAAAATAAGGGGCTTTCCAATAGTATTAGTAGAAAAGAAAGATGATAGTAAAAGATTCTGTGTGGACTTCAAGGCACTAAACAAAATTAGTAAGAATAACGCCCACCCACTTCCAGATATTGATGACATTTTAGCGTCCCTGGGCTCAGCGAAATACTTTTCAAAATTAGACTTAAAGTCAGGGTACTGGCAAGTTGAATTGCACGAGGATGATAAAGAGAAAAGTCCATTCACTTTGCATCGGGGGCTATTCCACTTTAAAGTGATGCCTCTTGGACTCGCTAACGGACCCGGTGTTTTCCAGGAACTGATGTCTATCTTATTACAGGGTCAGAAAGATTTCGCCCTAGCATACTTAGACGACATTACCAGGCACATATTCTAAGGAACGGGGCAGATCCCAAATGTCGCTTCTGTGCACACGCTCAGGAGACTATTGACCACCTAGTATCTGGCTGCTCTACACTAGCCCCTACCTTCATTGGAAAATATGCCAACACTATAATCTACCCCACGCTGTGCTAGAAGGTGAAGGTGTTACATTGCTATGGGACTTCGCCATACACACCGACCGCACTATACAAGCCAACAGACCAGATATAGTGCTAAATGCTACCTTATAGACATGGCCATCCTGTCTGATAAAAATATCTCAGCAAAGGAATTTGAAAAACTATCACAATATAAAGATCTGGAAATCGAAACGGCAAGAATGTGGCACTTAGACACAACCACTATCCCAGTAGTAGTGGGAGCACTTGGAATGATTAAGAAAAAGACTGATACACACCTTTAAAAGATCCCAGGAAATCCATCTTTGGCTGAGATACAAAAGATTGTGCTAATGGGCACTGCTCACATACTCAGAAAAACTCTCTCAATTCAATAGTGAAACTCTCTCTGCCTTTACTCACATGAACTCTGTGTTTGTTAAGATTGTCTCCCCCCCCCCGTTTTCCTTTATAGTGTTTCAATTATATTCGCGTGTCTGTGAACAGAGGGTGGAAGGCAATCGAATGATATACGAAAAAGTGTAAAGAAAAGGAAAGGAAAGGAAAGGGAGGGGAAGGGAAGAAGGGGGAAAGGAAAAAATGCTCAATAACTTCCGAAGAAAACCTTCATTTGCCTTAGGTCTCAAGTGAAAGACTTGGTATATGATTGTATGAAAACGCAAATCAAGGAAATAATAATAGTAATAAATACTTACTCGTTTAACCTATTTCTTTTTTCGTTTGTTTTGCTTGTAACTGTTATAAACTATTCAAGCCACTCTTTCAAGCCTAATGAATATAGATGTAAATGTTAGATTCTTTTCAAGTTTTTGTCTTTGGAGGAATATCAGTATATAGGTAGCAATTGAAAAAAAGTATCAGGAGGAGTTAATCTAGCAAAACAATGAACATAACTAAATTTAAAACAAAAAAGGGAGCAGTTCTGGCCGCCTAGACGTGTGACGTACAATACACACTACGGTATGGATGTGCTATTACGCCAATGAACCAGACCACACGTATGGGCAAATGATGATGCCAATACGAATTAGTAGATTTTCATACCGCATCGATCGTCACGCGGGTCAACAAGGACCGCGATCCCTAGTGAGGAACCAGACTGCGATCGAAAGGTTTGCAACTGGAACAAACTCTACACAACAAGCACTAGAGGAACACCACACCGAGGACACTCCTCACAGTGGCCTTCTGCGTACAACTGAAATTCCGACAAAAGTAACAAGACAAAAATGGAGATGGGTAGAGTATATAGGAGCCATGGAAGCGTTCTACACTGCTTCACTAAACCCGACAGGAACTTCAACGACTAAAGCAGCCTACAGCATCTGGCGAGAAATACACCCCACGGACAGACTAAATCTAGATGCCAACAAACTTCCCAATGTCAGACGTGACATCATTAAAAATAAAACTCGAGAACATCCGAAAAAACACCGGGGAGAACACCCCCAACACTAACAAAGATTAACCTATCAACGAGACACCAACAACTGATGAAGAACAACAAGCAGAAACTACCATCACTGCCCCCCCCCCCAAGTAGTACACCAAACAAGCAGGGACAGGTCAGGAAGAACATAACAATGAGAAAGTAATAGATGACAACAAGCACTCGGCACAGATGGGAAACCATAAAGGAGACGCCCTTTGAAGGGCGACCATCAGTCCCAAAGGTCAATAATAATAATAAAAAATTAAAAAAACAACTATGAAAATATTTTCAATTTCAGTGTTCTGGAGGTTATAAATATTTTTAAGATTTAAAAAAAAAACGTTAACATTTTTATGAACGTAGTTCCGTCTTGTGTATTGATGTATGTCTTCTGATGTACATGTTACGGCTGTTTAGGCCATTTTCAACATCTTAACTGTTAGAACGTGAACATCTCGCCAGCGTTTTGTAGGCGTGGGCATTATTAAATTATTTTTGATTGGTCAAACATAGTTTCAAATTAAAAGAGGCTTCAGTAGTCCTAATGTCCGATGCAATGTCAACTGCCAATGTCAACTTTATATATTTGCAGCTTCAAATAGTGGCATTATCTATTTACAAATTTATATACGCTTGATCACAAAAGGTATAATCCTAATTTTAAAAGAGCTTCCCAAAAGAGAATGATATTCTCTTCGTTAAAGGTCGTCGAGTGTAAAGTGCAACAGTCATCATTGTAGAGTTGGCGAATTTTTGAGGGAATTGTAGTTGGCGAATTCTTTTTTTTCTTCTCTTTTATAACGTTTCAATTATATGTGCGTGTTTGTTCCCAGTGAGTAGAAGGCAAACGAATGATATTAAGAGGGGGGAAAATGCTCAATAACTTCCCAAGAAAAACCTTCATTTGCCTTTGGTCTCAGGTTAAAGACTTGATAAATCAAACAGCAAATCAAGGAAATAAATAATAGGTTACTTCTCTCTGTTGTTGGGCAGTCTGAATTTTCAAGAACCAAGCGTGAATATTGCTGGACACAATAAGGGATACATTTAGCATAAACTTACATTGTAAATTAAACCTCGGACTAAAAATCTATTATGTGGAACTATTTTTTAAAAACAAATAGACCGTTTTTTCTAGACATAATAAGGAGTAAATGTTGAAATTTTCAGCACACTAGCTCTATTGGTTGGGCCTGTACGCGTGATACATAGATAGTTACATATATAGCCAGCCAGACCAAGTTAAAAACTGAAGAAACCTATGTTGACAGTTTGGTTGACGGTAAGCGCAAAAATCAAAAATAATAATCATCATTATAATATTAATTTTAGTAGTTGTAATTATAGCAACAATAATAAGAACCTAGTGCCTTTCTGATAAGCAGTCGAAAGCTACATAATCTAGTACATCAAATAAATACCGACTACAGCGAGAAAAATGTTTGTCTATCACTATAGCATACATGTGATTAATTTTGAACTGTGTTATTACTTTCTGAAACATTTTGTGCTTCTATCCAGCAACCCGTTTCAGCTGATACTGAAGACAGTATATCCAGTTCCATTGACTTGATCATTAACTTCATCATCAACAAATACTTACATGACAGCAAATGTTGTCCATTTTATTTCAACTATTGATTCGTTTTAGGGACCTGACATATACAAGATACAGGATAATAAGTTTTTAAAGATTGAACATTTTTACTTCTGTGTCATTTTCTTTCTAGTTTGGCACCGAACTTTTCAATCAGCTCACATTTAACGACTTTTAACATCGCAAGAATCATTCATTTTTTGGCTGAAGTTGCAGCAGTATACTGGAAGTAATGATCTAGTGTGCAAACATCTTTCCTTCAAAGCAGTACTGGATTTAAGTCAAAAATAAAAGGAACTAATTAATCTCAACAAAAGGCCTTAATCAACGTAAACTATATTGTAAAGAATTCAATAACTGGTGCAAATATAGGTGCAGGGTGCATTTGAGGGCATTATCGTCTATAATGACCTGTAAATCTCGTAAAAACGATATTTCAGAGTAATCCTTCAGCGTTAATCCATACCATATGTCGCTGGTTGGCAGACCATAAGGTTGATACCGCATTACGTCGTTG
The DNA here is from genome assembly GCA_006491835.1 of Architeuthis dux. Taxonomy (NCBI): domain Eukaryota; kingdom Metazoa; phylum Mollusca; class Cephalopoda; order Oegopsida; family Architeuthidae; genus Architeuthis; species Architeuthis dux. The sequence continues at coordinate 377,074 of VCCN01003514.1, read as the reverse complement.
ATGAGGGGCAGCTGCACATCGACAATAAAATATGACTTTCAAATAGATAAATAGACGGGAGATATGCCAATAGAAATTACAAAGAAAGAGACAATAAAATCATTTTGTTTTCTGTTTTATTTTATACTGTTTTGTCTTTCTCGCAGCTAAAGTCCATCTTTTTTTAATCTCATATCTCATACAATATTGTTCTTGTCACGTGTTCTGGTTCTGTAATTTTCTTTTCCTTCCAAAATACCCATTTAACAGCTCCTCCTCCTCCTCCTCCTCCTCTTTCTTCTTTCACTCTGTCTTCTCTAGTTTATTGATATTCTCTTTGCTACTCTTTTTTTCTCTCGGCCCTCACCTTATCTGTTGTTCTGTCTACATCTGCTTTCTCTCAAGATCTTGATTGAAATGATGTTCTTATCTACTAAATACAAATTTTATTGTCAAATGCCAATGGGGCCACGCGTTTCATTATTGACTCTGGCTTCTTTTATCAGCAATTTAGATTCCGTACCAATAGATAACGTCTTGTCAAAATGAAAATTATTTACACTTTACATCTTAACCTCACATTTTACTTTTATCTGCCATGCGTATAATAATCACACAAAATGGTTGTATGGGGGAAAGGCATTAGGATCTACACTAACAAGGTTTGTGCTGGTCTCGTCCCTTTCACCACATGTTTTTCTGGGTTCTGTTGATTTCGCTTTAACATAGTTTGTCCTGGTGCATTTGTTTTGGGCTGCCATGATGAGGGATTCTGTTTCTATCATCAGGTATCCTTTGCGTAGCCATGTCCATCATCTTTCGTCTGCGATATCTTCTATCTGTCTTTTGAATTCCCCATGAAATCTTTTTTGTTCCATTTTTTCTTTACTTGTTTTCATTACGTTTGCTACCTTTATTATTTGTTGCACTGCCTCTATCGCTTTTCATAATATCTTCACCTGCATGCTTGCACATGCTTTCCTAATCTCATTTTGGCCATTTCCAGTTGGACACCGTCTTCTATGCTGATAGTCCTCTACCTCCTTTCTTTTCACATACAATCTGTCTGTGTCATTTCTGGGATGTAAGGTCAGCTTATTAATTATCCATTTTCCTTTGTTATCCTATTCTTTATCCTGTTCTGTCTCCATTATTTTTATCATTAAAACCATTGACATTATCGTTAGCATCATTACCGTTTACACTTTTTCCAACCTTCTCTCTGTCTTTCATCTCACTCACTTTTCCCTATAAGCTTCTTCAATCTTTTTCTAATACTCTTTTGGATTCTTTTCATTATTTTCATAATTATTTGTTGTTGCTATTATTGCTGTTTGTTACAATTATTTTGCTTTGTTTTTCTAACTATTATTATGGTTTGTTTTGGGTCTTTCTTACTCCACACTTTCCACTTCTCTACTATATCCACTTATTCTTCCATTCTCCCTTAATCTACAATACACTATCTCTGATTTATTTTCCTTTGATTTTCTCTACTACCCACAGCATCCTCCCAGAAAGTATACGCATTTTTCTCATCCTTTTCCTTAATACACAGCTTGCGTCCAATCTGTCTACGGTTGGTATAATATCTGACCCACATCCGTGCATTCGGGCCCTAAACGAGCGTCGCGAAAGGGAAGATTTGGCTGAGAAACACAATTATAATGCATTAAACATGGACAATTCGATAGATAGATAGATAGATAGATAGATAGATAGATAGATAGATAGATAGATAGATAGATATTTTTAAATTTTCGGTATCCTAGATTTGATAATTATCTGCATGTATGGAATCATTTTACGAAATATGTCTCCACAAGAAGAGTCCTATTGCTTTGATAGAAGCATTGAAAGTCCAGCCCTGTTCGCGAGATGAAGTGCGCCTTATTGCAGTAACCTACCTTCTTGTCCATGGAATAGGCCCCCTAGATGGATTTACAACATTGAATAATTGGTAGGTGATCAGGCAAGCAGCCAAATATGTGTGCAGACTGGTTCTTATAAACATATGTAAAAGATTCATATCTGCATGTTTATGCCTATTCATATATACATGTGTGTGTGTGTGTGTGTGTAAATATGTCTGTGTCGCAATGTGAACGTGAATATATACATATATAAATGTAATTTGGTGGTGAGTCCTTGTGAAAAGGGCAGAGGGAAGTCTCTTCACTTCCTATTGATTGTTGCATCAAATTTCATCTCACCCTGTTGGAATTTCATGTGAATCATCCAGCAGACGACATTGAATTCGGATCGGATATACAAGATGCCAACTTGCTATATCTCCGTAAATCGAGATGGAAAGATTTGCAATGACGTCATCATTGCTCATCATCAATGTATATGCATTTCCAATTTTCTATCCTATTTTTTTTCAGCTTTTCCAATTTTTACTGTTATATTTGTATTGTAGCTGTATGTAATTTTGGAAGAGAGTGCAACGTAATCCATATATTTAACAACAAATCGGGGAAAAGAAATTATATATTTACAATAAACTATGAAAATGAAAAATACAGAAAAATATGGTGTGTTCTAGACGTTAAATTATTTTTGATCTGATCATAGTTTCAAATTGAACCAATCAAATTGAATCTCTTGAAGATGCTTCAGTAGACCTAATGTCCGATGCAATGTCAACTGCCCAATGGAATTAAAATAGATTTACTGTATAGACCGATCTTGGAGTACTATTCTCATAATATTTATACTTGAACGGGGTTTGTCTTTCTTTATATATTTGCAGCTTCAAATAGCTTATCTATTTACAAATTTATATACGCTTGATCAAAAAAGGTATAATCCTAATTTTACAAGAGCTTCACAAAAGAGAATGATATTCTCTTCGTTAAAAGTCGTCGAGTGTAAAATGCAACAGTCATCATTGGAGAGTTGGCGAATTTTTTAGGGAATTGTAGTTTTTAATGGCAGTTCTGAAGCAAGCCGGTATTAATATCTTTAAAATAATATATAAGTGGAATTGTTAAATTAAATGAAACCTATAACATCTTCAGGCTTCTGTTTTCATTCTCATTGAAAAGTTATAAAGGTTTCCTCGTATTTTTTTATAAGGAAATGTTAATTCTTTGTATTAGACGAAATTCTCAGATGTCTTAAATATGACTTACGCTCGGTAAACTAGAGCACTGATCACCCGATTGTTATTGCAATAAGTCCTTTTTATATTTAATAAATGCTTTTACTTGATCTTGCCTTTAAAATTAGGCTAAATCATGTTAGTGTGCAAAACATAACGAAAGATTATGGATCTATTTCTTCATATGTTGGAGGAAAAAGAATTTGAAAATAAGAAAATATTTTAGTCTTCTCGAAAATAAAGAAAACATCGTTCCAACACACACAGTTTCTTTGATCTTCGTCATCTAAAGTATAAACACTTGCAAAATGTTGGTTGTTAAAAGCCATTTGTATTTTGTTCTTTCAAATCTGGGAAAATCTTTAGAAAATATTTTGAAACATTGAAAATGTAAGGTGTAAGGGGTCCGCAAGGCCAACCAATATCTAAAGTCAAATATGCCAAATACTCTCAGATTCTTAGATTACGGCATGAATTATAAATCGAGCCAACTAACCATTCCAAACCCTATAATATTCATTCAGGATGAAAATGGCAAAATTAAAAGAAATATCTCTCGAGGTTGGAAATAAATCTGTTAATCACCTTTAATAGGTATAAAGTACATTATGGCATAGGGTATTCTATATTCCATGCACCACTCCAAATATACTCATTCAGCAGCTGAATAAAAGACTATTGCTTGCCACAAAGCACCCGATAATCAGACACGTGTATAAGTTTTTGATGTTAGTCCGGGGGCCAGCAGGGGCTACCGTACACCCCCCCCCA
>VCCN01003514.1:346335-364325 GCA_006491835.1 Architeuthis dux | reverse complement strand
TAGTAGTATATAGATAGTGAGGGAACGCCGTTCCCCCTCCCACAAAAAGTAAAAGAATACAGTTCCCACGAGTCGCCACAGCACTACACCACTGATTGAAAGGAAAAGAAGGAGGAAGTGGACTAATCAGTCGATTGAAGATTGTGTTGAATGGATTATGAAGGGACCAGTGGATTGAACAGATGGCAGAGTAAAAAAAGGATAATCATGACAGTCAGAAAACAATCATGAGAGTCAGAAAACAATCATGAGAGTCAGAAAACAATCATGACAGTCAGAAAACAATCATGAGAGTCAGAAAACAATCATGACAGTCAGAAAACAATCACGAGAGTCAGAAAACAATCATGACAGTCAGAAAACAATCATGACAGTCAGAAAACACAAGACGAGAGATTTCAAAAGACGAACAAAGGGAATTGCAGATGGAAGTATGTGAGTATGGTTGCGCAAAGTACATTGGAAAAGGAAACGTTATTCCTAGTACAAAATAAGTGTATTAGAACGAATTACACTAAAGAACATTCACAGAAATCTACAAGATTGCAAATGTCGCTTGTGAGTAAGGATTCTTTTTTAAATCATATAATTTGAAAATATCTGAAAAATACATTGTGCAATATGAAAGGGATGATCGTTCCTGTAGAGCTTGGAACGTGCACGAAAAGTTTTGCAAAAATTTTTAAAAACTGGACATCGGACAAAGAATTGAAACCCACCAGACGACAGCATTACTAAAATCAGTTAGAATATTGAGGGAGGTTCTGGAGTATTAAGGAGACTTGCTAACACTTAAAAATACTACTGGAGTAAAATTCATAAAGAAATAATGATAATGAAGAATTAGTTACCAAGAAAGAACTGAGCTTATTTAGATCACAGAACTGTAGTTACTCGCACTCCAAAAATGTTGGGTATAAAGCAGGTGGATTGAGAGAGTCTTTCTGCGTATATGAGCAGTGCCCATTAGCACGATATTTTGTATCTCAGATAAAGATGGATTTCCTAGGATTTTCTTATGGTGCGCATCCCCAACGCCCCTACTACTACTGGGATAGTGGTTCTGTTTAAATGCCACATAATTGCTATCTCTATTTCTAAATCTTTATATTTTGAAAGTTTTTCAAATTCCTTTGCTGAGATGTTTTTATCAGGTCATGTCTATAAGGTAGAATTTATTATCTTTGAAATCTTGTATTATTGTATCTGGTCTATTGGCTTGTATAGTGCGGTCGATATATATGGTGAAGTCCCATAGCAAAGTAACACCTTCACCTTCTAGCACAGGGGTTGGTTTGTGCTCATTTTTCTGAGTGGGGTAGATTATAGTATGGGCATATCTTTCAATGAAAGTATTGCCCCACCCTGTCATGCATCAAATTCGTTTGGGGAAGAGAAGCCAGATATTAGGGGATCAATAGTCTCGTCAGCGTGTGCACAGATAAAATGTGTACCTGGTAAGATCTTGTTAGCAGGCTTTGGTCTTGAGCGACTAGGATAAACCCTTTTGTTTATGGTTTCAGCCCAGAGATCCGCAACCACTGAGGGGTCAGTTTTTGTTCTATGCGCGCAATGGGTATTTTTTCCCCCCCATTTGGTTTTTAGGTTGGTTAGACCTTTAGTTTTTGCTTTTTGTTAGATGTTTTTTGTTAGATGTTTTTGTCTCCTTGGTATTCTGCTACCTATTTCTCCCCGATCGTTTAGGTGTATATTTCGTTTGTACTTTTGGCTTTCTTTAATTATTGAGTGTAGCTTTTTAGTTGATTCGTGCTGGTAGACAAGCTTTAACATCCAGTCATTTGTCAACTTTAGGTATCTCTCAAGCCCTATTGTGGTCATATGCGAACTCTAGTTGGATCAATCCTTTATCCCCTTCTGTCCTAGGCAGATACAAGCGATCTACCTGCGTTGGGGTGATGCATGCTATATATGCTTAGAAGCTTTCTGATCTTTCTATCTATTCTCCGGACCTCTTCGAGATTCCAGTTTATCACATTAAACGAGTATGTAACAACAGGTAGTGCTAAGGTGTTAATAGCATGAAACCTATTTTTTGCATTTAGTTTTGTTTATTGCCCATACTCGTCTAAACGAGTAATTATTATTAATTATAATTAATTATTACTATTGTGATAATGATGATGATGACCATGGTCTGGACAGTCGACACTCTTATTCAAATCTCCAATTCCACCTATCTCACCTCTAGTGTCTTGTATGCGTTTTCCAATGCACTCATTTGTATGTTACGACCCCCAACCCTTACTACTTGAATTTATATAATGGTATTTTTCTATGTTTCGCTCCCTTTAACTTCACCCCGTGGTCTTCTATGACAGCCATGTGTACAATCTGGTAGACTTTCGTTTCCTTGTTCACAACAGGCAGATCTGGTCTCTTTGCGTGAATGGGGTGGTAAGTTTCAAAGTCTCCAAGATTTGTCATTTTTTGTGCTCATAGCATTTGTTTATAATGTAAATGGTGTTCAGCTCTAGAGCGAGGAAGAGCCAGGCTTGTTAGAGACATGTTTTCATTATCTTTTCAAGCTACTTTAACTTCTTATTTAAAATTAGTTATCTCTTTTCACAAAATCCAGGAATACTCAGCGGTATTCTTATTTCTAATTTAATCTTGTCAGCCACTATGACGAGAAGATGTACAGTTAGAGCCTTTGCTTTTTTATCGGGTCTTTCAGATAAACAAAAACTCTTTTAGTAATGCTCGGTATTTTTATGCGCGACTTTGAAAACTTTCTTTTTATTCCTAGTCAAGCCAAGAAAAAACTTTCTAATCATTCGTAAAATTTTATTTTTATAATATCTGTTTTATATTCTTCCAAAGTCATCTATTATTTGGCGAAATTTCATTGTTTTTTTTTACTTTTAAATGGTCACTGGATAAAGAAAGACAACAACGCCCGTCGGCGAAAAAAAGACCAAAATAAAAATAACAAAATTTAAGTCAACATAAAATGAAAATTAAACTCACTCAATCGAGTGAGTTTAATTTTCATTTTTGCAATACGAAAGATACAACATTTTGAGACAATAAATATGAAGATTCATTAGTATAACCCAGAATTTTTAAAAAATCCTTTCGACGAAACATTCTTGAACGAAACGCTTGTCGGGATAGGATTTCATCCACATTGAACATTTGTCGATAATCGTAATCATTTTCTTCAATTATTTTCTGAAGTTCAACAGGAAATCTGAATGCAGCATCTTCGTTGGCACTCGCTACTTCTCCTTTTCAGAGTTCAGAGAAACAAGGCCCGAAGGGGTCCTTGTCGCATGCTCAGGATTCGTCTTGAAAAAGGTTGCACAGGGTATCTTGGCCAGCTGGCCAGGATTCGCCCCGGGATCTTTGACAAGCATGCTCAGGATTCGTCCTGAGAAGATCTTGTACATGATTCGTCCTGTAACCACTGACCAGTTTATCTCGTTCCTCGTGGCATTTGTCTCAGTGATAGGGATTCTCCCCCCTCAAGTCTCTAGTCATGGGGATTTGGGACCCCACCCTAAAACTGACCTTGTGTCTTATTTGCCGTCGTGGGGAGGCAAATAAAGAAAATCTGTTCTTCGAAACCTTCATGGCTTCGAAGTTCGAAGAAGGTCCTTGTCGCATGCTCAGGATTCGTCCTGTGAGAAGTTGCACAGGATATCGAAGCCTTCTGGTCGGGAGGTTGTTCCCACGCGCCTGGGATTCATCCTCAACCAAGCTCTCAGGATATTCGTCCTGAGAGCATCGCACAGGATTCGTCCTGTGACCAACGACTCGATTGCCCCAAGACCGCGTTCATCAGTTGCGGGGACTTGGGTACTCGCCCGGGATTCGTTACGGGATCTTTGAACTAACTGACCAGCAGGCTCAGGGTTCGTCCTGTAACCACTGACCAGCTCATCCCGAGTGTGCGTGACATTTGTCCGCGTGACATTTGCCCACTCTAAAGGCGACCGTGTGTCAAATTTGGCTAGGGTTTCATCCTCGACCCCGGGATGGTCGAAAATTAATTTGGAAAAGCCCAAACAAAAAACGAAAGCGACTTCATGATAACTGATAAGATCAATACCATTAAAGACGTAACCATTATAAACAAAATAGATATAGGAAGTGACCACAGAATTGTAGCGTGCAGAACTAAATTTAACTTTAAATCCGAAAGGAACAAAATCATTCTTGAGAAGAAATGTCCTAATAAGATAGAAATAGAGAACATTACCAATTTCCGAGTAGCGATAGAGAACAGATTCCAGCCTTGTGGAACGGCGTTAGTGACATAGAGGAAAAGAGTAATAGTCTGACAAATATAATTAAGGAAGCAACAGAGATGTTAGGCAATACAAACATAAACAATAACACAGGGAAATACGCTAAAACAACATTAAAACTAATCAAACAGAGGAGAAATATGAAGATGAAAACTAAAGAAGACGAAAAGAAAAACTTAACAAATTAAGAAATAAAAGAACGAGAAAAGAAAAACGAAAGAAAAACACGAAAATGATAGTAGAGACTATCAGAAAGGGAGAGAGTTTAAAACACGCCCGATCCGCAGATCATACCGGCAAGCAACATATGATTTCACTAAAGGAGAACAACAACAAAGATTATCGAAAATAGGGACAAGTTGCCAAAAGTAACTGAAGAATACTATGAAAATGTATACGCTTCAAAAATAGAAATACCACAAACTAATAAACCCATAAATACTAGTGATATCCCAGACATAACAGTAGATGAAGTATGAGTGTTTGTATTACGAAATATAAAACTCGGTAAAGCCCCAGGCGAATATGGCATAACGACAAACCTTCTAGAAGATGCAGGAGAGATCTTGCACAAAGGACTAGCACAGCTATTTACACAATGCATGAGAGAAAGTAAAGTTCCTAAAAACTTCTCTGTAGGAATAGTGTCCTACTCCACAAAAAGGAGATAAGCACGACCTTGGCAACTACAGCCCTATTACACTATTACCTGACATATATAAACTATTCACAAAAATACTCACAAACAGATTAACAGGCACTCTAGATGAAATTCAACCACGCGCAGACTTTAGAAGCACCTACGTGCAATAAATCAACTAATCTAAAAGTCCTTAGAATACAACATACCACTCTGTTTGGCCTTTGTACATTATAAGAAAGCATTTGACTCGGTAGAACACACGGCAGTCTTCAACTCAATGCGAGAACAAGGTGTTAAGGAGTATTTCATACAAGTCATTCAAAACATACGAAAACGGCACTGCAATAATTAGAATACATAAAGAGACAAACAAGATAAAGATAGCTAAAGGAGTAAGACAAGGTGATACAATATAACCTAAACTATTTACAAAGAAATTATCTTTCGGAAAACTGATTGGGAGGGAATGGGAATAAACATACAGGGAGAATACTAGAACCACTTGAGATTCGCCGATGGCATTTCCATGACGTCAGAAGCATCCGAAGAATTACACAACATGTTGACAGATCTAAATAGAGAAAGTAAAAAAATAGGCTTAAAGATCAACAGAACAAAGACAAAAGTAATGTTAAACGATAAAAACCCCCGAAACATCATAAAGATAGAGGGAGAGGCTCTAGAAGAGGTTGATAAATACATCTACCCAGGACAGGTAATAAAGTTAGAGAAAGACCATGACAGCAAAATAAAACGACGCATAACGATAGGTTGGAAAGCATTCGGTATGAATAGAGACATTTTGAAGAGCACCTTGCCAATGTGCTTACATCGTAAAGTATACAACGGCTGCATAATACCAGCCATGACTTACGGATGCGAAACTAACAAATGAGCTGAAAACCAACTTAGACTCGGCCATGGAAAGAGCAATGCTTGAGATAACTAGAAAAAGATCAACATGGATCAGAGGGAGGACTAGAGTGAAGGATATTATACAAATAGTTAAGCAGCAAAAATGGAGATGGGCTGGTCACCTAGCAAGAAGAGATGACAATAGATGGGGCAAAAGTATAATCGATTGGTGCCCATGGGACAGTAAAGGAAAACACCAGACACAAGATGGAGGGATGAGATAGAAATGTTTGCCGGTAAGACATGGCCGAGGTTAGCACAATCTAGGCCGTCATGGAAGGAGATGGGAAAGACCTTTGTCCAGCAGTGGACACGTGACGACTGATGATGAAGATGAAGATGATGATGATATAGTACCTGTCATAAGTATTTGAACAAATAGACATCTTACTTCTAATCGCTTGGGTTTGAGAATTAAAAACAGGAACATTACGCAAGAAGAACCACATTTTTGCCAATCAACATAACAAGGGATGCATTTAGTCATGCTTTGTGGTTCTGAATCCTAAATCTCTTGAAAATGTTTTTTTTTAATTTCTTTTTCTATCCTTCTAAAGATCAAAGAGATTGAAATGTTGAAGATACTGTGTGATGTGGCAGATATCCACAATGTAGGGGAGGTAATTGTGCAGGATCCGCTCCAAAATTTAATCACTTCTTCCGTAATCTATTGCCCACTATTCCAAAAGAACTTTTGGCGATATCGTGTGGACAGACATTTAGTGGTGGCCGACATTTATTGATCCGCTCAAAATCTTTTTTCGTAGCCCATGGCCCACCCTTCCACAAAATTACATTGAAATTCATTGAGAACTTTTGGATATATCGTGTGGACAGACAGACGAAAAGAACAGCCTGAACTAAATAAAACGCTCCGATCTGCAATGTTGATACTGTTCTTTCCGTCTGATAAGGAAAAGATACCAAAACCCTATAGAAGATGGACTTGGGGGAGCCCCAATCACGAAACCAAAATCCTAGCAGAAAAAAGCGTCCTAAATCAAGTCAATGTAGGAAGCGACCAGAGAATGGTCAGATGTAAAATTCACTAAAAAAGAACCCTGGAAAATGTTCTGCACCAAACGACGACCAATTGACGTGCAAAAACAGTTCACCAATCCTTCCAGCTCGAATTGAAAATCGGATATGAACTTTTCGCAGAACCAGAAGAGAGCAACGACTACACTTAACATCAGCGAGCTCTACAACAGAATAACAAACCCTCTGATTGAAGAAAGCCATATATTTAAGCCAAAGAACAAACAAACCATCAACAAACTCTCAGAAGGAACCAGGAATCTCATAGAAAAACGCAAAAATCTCAAATCAGAGAAATCGTTGAAGTCATCAAACTAAACATAACTATCCGAAAAGAAAACAGAGAGGAGACAACAGAAGATACGCAACGGCAGTTATCGAGAACATTCTCTGAAAAGGTGATCACGAACCGAAACACCAATACGCTAAATGAAAATCAACCCCGGGAACAGGATGGCGTAAGAAGGATCTACTCGGCCATTGACCACTCCATTCGATGAATCAACTAAAAGAGAAAGTAGCAGGATACAAAATGCCACTAGCTGTAGCATTTGTTGATTTCAGAAGGGCCTTCGACTCAGTGGAAATCCCCAACGATGCAATCATGCAACAAGGTCGATTGCGTCCTGGACAACTATGTCCCGGTCATTGGCGTCCCTGCATATTTGCGTACCTGTCATTTGCGTCCCACTATATGTAACTATTACTGTGTAACAAACCCCATGTTATAATTGTAGTCAAATGAGGGGTACTTATAAACAAGCCCACTCTCTGTCAGAGTACAGGATTGCAACGGGTAAATATATGTTGGTTTTAAGAAGACCTTGTGTTTTTGGCATTTTTTCGGCATAGCCGAGAAATTATTATTTGTAAAAAAGTTAAAACTACGTATTTACTTATTATTTTTTGCAAAAAATAAATCCGTAGTTTTAATTTGATCAAAAGTCTATTTAGACAAAACAAGGATAAAAACAACTATTTCTTTAACAATCAAAAGTTTATATTATATAAACTTTTGATTGTTAAAGAAAATGTTAAAAAAAAGGTTTGATTTCACTTTGATTATCAAAGTGAAATCAAACTTTTTTTACAAAACATAAGTAAATACGTATTTTCTTTCCGAAATAGGCAACTTCGCTGATGTCTGGTCTTTTCCTACTTCGTTTTCATGGGCATTAATCGGTTAGTCTTTTCCCCCATCTATTGTCATGTCTTCTTGCTAGGTGGCCAACCCATCTCCATTTCTGCTGCTTAATTAGTTGTATAATATCCTTCACTCTAGTCCCCACTCTGATCCATGTTGAACTTTTTCTATCTCTTAGAGCTATCCCTAGCATTGCTCTTTCCATGGCTCTCTGTGCTATTCTGAGTTGGTTTTCAGCTCGTTTGGTTAATTTCCAGGTTTCGCATCCATAAATCATGACTGGTATTATGCAGCCGTTGTATACTTTATGCTTTAGGCACATTGGCAAGGTGCTCTTCAGAATGTTTCTATTCATACCAAATGCTTTCCAACCTATCGTTATGCGTCGTTTTCTCTAGCTTTATTATCTGTCCTAGGTAGATGTATTCATCGACCTCTTATAGAATCTCATCGTTTTGGGGACTTTATCGGTAAACATTACTTTTGTCTTTGTTCTGTTTATCTTTAAGCCTACTTTTTTACTTTCCCTATTTAGATCGGTTAGCATGTTTTGTAATTCGTCGGATGCTTCCGACGTCATAGAAATGTCATCGGCAAATCTTAAGTTGCTTAAGTATTCTCCATCTCTGTTTATTCCCATTCCCTCCCAATCGGTTTTTCGAAACATGCTTTCTAGGCTCGCTGTGAATAGTTTAGGTTATATTGTATCCCCTTGTCTTACTCCTTTTGCTATCTTTATCTTGTTTGTATCTTTATGTAGTCTAATTATTGCTGTGCCATTTTCGTATATGTTTTGGATAATTTATACGTAATTTTCGTTAGCGCATAGTTCATACTTTGCGTTGAAGACTGTCGTGTGTTCTACCGAGTCAAATGCTTTCTCATAATCTACAAAGGCCAAACAGAGTGGTTTGTTGTATTGTAAGGATGTCTCGATTAGTTGGTTTATTGCGTGTAGGTGATCTATTGTCGAGTAGCCGCTTTTGAAGCCTGTCTGCTCGCGTGATTTTCGTTAATCTGTTTGTAAGTATTTTTGTGAATAGTTTATATATGTTAGGTACTAGTGTAATCGGGCGATAGTTGACGAGGTCGTGCTTATCTCCTTTCTTGTGGAGTAGGATTACTATTCCTAGACAAAAGTTCTTAAGAATTTTTATTTTTCTTATGCCTTGTGTGAATAGCTGTACTAGCAAGATCTCTCCTGCATCTACTAGAAGATATGTCGTTATGCCATCCTCGCCTGGGGATTAACGAGTTTCATATTTCGTAGTGCTGATACTACTTCTTCCACCGTTATGCCTGGGATATCGCTAGTATCTATAGCTTTCTTAGTTTGTGGGATGTTTATTTTTGAGGCGTACACATTTTCATAGTATGCTTCCGTTACTTTTGTCAATTTGTCCCTATCTTTGATAATTTTGCCATTTTTATCCTTTAGTGCAAGCATCTGTTGTTTGCCGGTATGGTCTGCGGATTAAACCCTTTCCCTTTCTGATAGCCTCTATTATCCTGTTCGTGTTTTTCTTTCTTTTTTCTTTTCTCGTTCTTTTATTTATTAATTTGTTAAGTTTTGCTTTTTTGTTTTCGTCCTCTTTAGTTTCTATCTCCATATTTCTTCTCTGTTTGATTAGTTTTAATGTTGCTTTATAGCATTTCCCTGCTTTAACGTCTTCATTTGAATTGCCTACCATCTCTGCTGCTTCCTTAATTATATTTGTCAGACTATTACTCTTTTCCTCTATCTCACTGTCAGTATTCCACAAGGCCTGGAATCTGTTCTTTATCGCTACTCTGAAGTTGCTAATGTTCTCTATCTCTTATCTTATTGGGGCATCTCTTCTTAAGAATCATTTTTCCAGCTCGAAAAAGGAGTAAGACAAGGCGACACCAGCTCACTAAAGGAATCAGAATTGATGGCGAATACTCAAGTACCTAACATTTGCTGGCGTCATCGTACTTTTTGCCGAGAACCTCCATGAGCTCCAGAGAATGTTAGACGAACTGAATGTACGTCTTCATAGGAAATTCAGTAAAACCAATGCCATGTGTAACAAATATGTTGAAGACAAAGACACAACGATCAAAATCGAAAACACAGAGCTAAAGAAAGTAGACTATTACATGTACCTGAGACAACGAATCTCCATGAAATCCTCAAAAGAAGAAATAATCAAACGTAGAATCACCCTAGATTGGTAGTGCAAGGTCAATCTTCAAGAACAGGAAACTCCCATTAGTATTAACAAGAAGGGTCTACAACCAATGTGTCCTCCCGATAGTCACCGATGGAGCTGAAACATGGAAGTTAACCAAGAGATTGGCTCTCAAACTAAGAACCATGCAACTTGCACAAGAGAGGATCATGCTTAACATCACATGAAGAGATCACAAGACAGCACAGTATATTAAAGAAAAAACGGGAGCCAGAGAATTCATAGAATCCATTAGAAAACTAGAAAACTCAAATGGCAATGAGCAGGCCATGTTGCAAGAATGTCAGACAACTGCTGGACATCACAAATCACAACGTGTTTTATACTCTTTTTATATATACATTATGATTATATTACATATTATTACATATTATATATGTATTGCTCATAAGTATTTGAATAATCACAAAATTTGTTTCATTTCCTAAAATTGCAGGAGCCATTATGGATTTTGATCAGGGGGATCCAAATTAAGTTACTAATTTGACAACCCTTCCATATAGCAAAGTGTGTTTACTTTTTCAATCCCCTTGATAAATTCTGAACAAGATTTTAGAAGGAGAGAAATAAAAAGCTTGCTTTTTTTTCACTTAACAATTTAATTCTAAAACATTTTCCAGAAATTTAGTATTCAGAACCACAAAACATAACTAACATGACTAAATGCATTCCGTTTTATGTTGATTGCAAAAAATGTGGTCCTTCTTGCGTAATGTTCACCTTTTTAACTCTCAAGATCAAGCGATTAAAGCAAAATTGCTGTTTGTTCAAATACATAAGTCAAATACTTATGACAAGTACCGATCACGTTGCTCCAATTTTAAACTGATTATTGCCTTTCTTTTTTGGTGTACATTTTTATGGAAATCAATACTAGAATATGCGGCGATTGCGTCGAGTTTGTAGTTGCATATTTATATTTTAAAGGTCGCTTTTACGATTTGGTACAAACATTTTAATCCTCATCTTTCTTTTGTCTTTTTTTCATCTTCTTGTTTGAGTCTATTTTCTTCTTTCCTTTTTTAAAATCTCCTTTATTATCTTTTTATTTGTTGTTTTTCTAGTTTTCCTTTTCTTAACTCCCCTCCCGCTTCTTAGCATGATATGGTTGTCAATCTTTCTTAACTTGGATTTTTAAGGTTCAGTTCTATTCAAACGGTATTCATGCAATAGCTATTTTTTATTACTGGGGAAAAGAAAACACATTTTGTTACATTTAACATTTAAGATAAATTGTTAATTGGTTACCACAGGTCGGAGGCTTCACAAGTCTGGGTGTTTTTTTAAAGTGTTATGATTTTACTATAACGCAATTGTGTTATTCAAACTAACAATATAGTTTTACTGTCGAAATGTGCCTACATTAAATTGCCTACTATAATTTGTCCAAAATAACTCGTCTACATAAATTGTGTATTCAAAAAGAAACCGAATTCGGCACTAAATGACCCACCAAGGGACGATGTGCCGTTGAACAAAACAATCAATCAATCAATCTTACTGTCGATCTGTAAGTTCAGTATCCCTTCGTTTTTGATTTAATCAGACAAAAGTTTTCCCTTTTAAAAATATTGGATTTATGTTTGAGTGTGATATAATCTACATGCAATCCAACTTTTATTATATATTATTTATATATTTATTTTACACCGGGATCAACCATAACAATTTGGAAACCAAAGCTAAAACATGAGAGGTAAGAATGCTCATACAATTTCTAGTTCCGCAGTAACCCAATCACATTCCTTTTCTTTCAGATTAATTTTAAGGTATGCCAAGGAACTCACACCTCAAAAGATGTAAAGGGTGTATAGACGATTGGCCATGGCGCTAGATGTGGGAAGTAATTATGATACACGGGATATAGGCAAAACCCATCAGCAGGTAAACTTGTGCAGTTTGTACACGTACTCTTTTATAGACACATATTGTCTGTGATCTTTTCTTCTTTCTAACTTCCATTCTCTCACTCAATGGATTTTTCTTTTTAACTGTCTATCTTTCTTTTCTCTCCCCCCTTCTCTTATGACTCTTTATCGCTTCATCAATTCATATGTTTTAATCTTTCGTCCCTTTTGGGGGGTTCGTTCTTTTCTTCATATCTTTCTGGCTTTTCTAGTTTCTATTATCCGTTCGATTCGTCCAACGCAACCATTTCAGAAGTGGCCGCCATGGAGGTTGATTAACCGACCTCTTCCTGTTACTTCCTATTCTAGCAATTCGACTGTCTATTTTAAACTCTTCAATTTCTATCGCCCGCCAACTATCCCACTTTCCAAAACCGACTCCTCTCTTGGCAACTGGCCGTACACAATCTGAATACATCATCTAATGGCTTTCGGCCATTTTATAATTTTACTTTTATATGTTATTATCGATTTACACGAGCTCCGTTTGCCTGATCGCTGAAGTGCAGTTCGATCGTATCTGTTCCTCTTGAGCCAATAAAACACAACGTCTTCCATTTACTTTGATCAGAAACAAGGGAAAAGATGAAAGGGCTAAACCAAGCAGCTTCTGCTTATTGCTGCCGAATCATCCAAGCAGACTAAAGCGACGCGGTCAAAGATATTCAGGTCCTAAAATCAAGTCAATTTAGGAAGCAACCACAGATTGGTGAGATCTAAAATCGAAATTAACACTGAGAAAGAACAGAGAAACATGTTGTGCAACCACTTCTTGGACAGCAATAGCTTACTCGAAACTTCCAGCTCGAACTGAAGAAGAGATATGAGCTTCTCACTGAACCAGAAGAAAACAACAAGGATACCAGCATCACCAAACTCAGCAACAAAATAACAAACGTTCTGATTAAAGTAGCCAACCTGTTCAAGCCATAGAAAAAGCAAACCATCAATAAACTCAGAAGAAACCAGGAATCTCATGAAAAGACGCAGAAATCTCAAACCATCTACAATAAGAGAAAATATCGCAGACGGTACACAACAGCGGTCATCGAGAAATTCCTCGAAAAAGGTAAGGTTTTCAAAACGATGTGTGCTTGAGGAAAATGGAGACCTAACAACGAATAGGAATCGAATTGTCGAATGTGCCCACGGATTCTACAAGAATCTCTATTCCCACTGCTGTAGTGCTAAAAAAAAGAAGCGAGGGAACGCAGGGCGGTCTGGTGATCAAATCAAGCCTCTACTTATGGGTGGTTTGGGGTGAAGAGCGCATTTAGAGGTAACTTGATTCAATACATATATATATGGTTACAATTCACCGTTTCGGCTAATTTGAGCTTACAACAGATAAACAGAATGAGAATTTTGTTTTTTGTTTCTTTGTGTGCATTCACGGAAAGGAGGGCTGATAGGGAGAGAAAGCGAAAAGTCAGAGAAATAGATACTATGGGAAGGGGATGGGCATGCGCGCCTTTACTGTGGAACGGGATGGGATGTCCCTCTTACATTACCATCAGCAGCAACAGCAATCACTAGCGTCGAGGCCTGTAGAAGTGGGTTAGGCAGGAACGCAACATCATCTTAGGGGAGAGAGAGTAATGATGTTTATATGTGAGCGAACAGACAAAAGCGAGGTAAACTTTCTCGTTTAGGGGTTTAAAGTGAGAGGACCCCCACCCCCATTAAGGGTCACAATATAGAGGGCCTTTTTTTCCATTTAGGGGCCAGATTCGTGGAGTGGGGAATTTGTTTCGGGCTGGCACTTTGTTTTTCCTTTTTAGAGATCAAAATGTAGGAGTCAAAATCGGGGGGCGCTGTGTTTTTATATTTGAAGTTATTTCCCCCAGGAAACGCCGGATAGCCCTGTTATATATTATATTTCTTTCAATTGGATTACATTATATTATCATAACTAGTCTTTTTAATTTTCCCCTTCAAAAACGGACATTCATAGTTTCTATCTATCCAATTAAAATGTTTACTTTATTTTTCTCCCTACACCATTCTTTACTTACTACTAAAACTAGATTTCTCTACATTTCCACAAGATTATTTCAAATTTGACCTGATATTTATACTGACACTGTGTGTTTGAAATCATTTCTTTTTCTTTTTTTTTCGCTAAATATTTCTACTTTGCTTGCTATTATCTGGTGGTCCGAGATAGCTCGGACAAAGAAAATACATTATGATAATAACCATGTTGTTTTACTGAACAAACAAAAATCACTTTTGCCCTCTTGGCCCAAGTCTGTTTTGAGTATCTCGGCACCAGGGATCTGTTCCATTGAGAGAACCTTCCCATTTTATTTAACGGTTAATTTTCAGTTGACATACCACAGGTAAATTTCAAAAGTTAAATATTAAGTCGCAATACTTACACGCTAGAATATAAATAAATACCTATGCTTTACCACAAAAGTCTACCTGTGAGTGCCTTATAAAACCTGACAATGACATGTAATGTAAATTAGTGCCAGTTTTTTAGATTTGGTTAGTTTAAAAATTGCTATTTGAAGCAATAAAAAGGGTAGCATATCAAGCAGTCAAGTGAAACTATTTATTCCAATTACTGCACGCCAGCCATTTATAGCCTCACATAGAAACGGGCGTATTTTGGGAGCACTGAAATATAAATAAACCAACGATTTTCACAGCTAAGCAAATCTAAAAAAAAAGGTCGTGTGTGAGAATCGATAAGTTGAAAGTCATAATAAAATCTCACCGAATACTAGAACACGGAGAAAAAAAGAAAGGAAAACAGAGGAACAAAGTAAAAAGAAATAAGTATCAGACAGTTTTACTCAATAGGAAAAGAATTAAGTGCTCCATCACAAGGTTTGGTTATACATATTTCCACATACCTATTAAAATAAAAGACTGCAATGTGAATATTCATAGATGGTCTAAGATTATAGTCAACGAACCGCCATAACACGTAAACTGCCTAACTGCGACAAGGGCTTCAGTATGACGATTTAGAATGTATTAGTGGCGTGATCGTAACAGCAGAATTCTCAAGATGGGAATTAATTTATCTTTTAATTTAAGGAACATTTTATTGATTTCAAATTATTAACTATTTTCAATGATTCTTTCCACATTTTTTTCAACCTTTTTTCAGGTGCTGGTTTTTCTGATGTCTGGTTTAAAGTATTATTGGTTTGATTATGCCTCTACCCCTGTTGGTGAGCCATGTTCCTTTTGCATGACACTTTCGATGATTGATACAGTTTCATTGAGCGCCATTGTTATTATTATGGTGGTCTTCTAGCTGCATCTTTTCTTTTTTTTTGGGGGGGGGGCTTCTCTTACTGCTTTCGTTTTCATTTTTATTGTTGTCTTATACATGCTGCTGTAAAATTGCGAAAAAATAAATAAAAAGAATCGCTGAATATTAACGTCACTCTGTTATTGAAATTTTGAATTTAGTGTTGATGATCACGTTTCCTTATAAAAGTAGACGTGCGTTTACCGATTTTTCTAAAAAAAAACATGGAATGCTAATTTACCTTCTTGAAAGCAACTTAACCTTAGCCAAAGGTAATTAGCCAAGATTTTGTTCGCACTCTACGTAAAATCTGATGGACCACTTCACTGTAAGATCGAAATCTGTTAAATTTTGAAGAAGTATTATTTTTTATTCTATTTATTTTGCTATACAAGACACATTGTTAGTGTGTATTCGAGCAGAGGTGAATAGGATGTCTTAGAACAGGAACAGAATGACATGAGATAGCTTGGAATCGGGAAAACTTGAATAGCTTGGTATATTATGGAGTCGAGTGAATAAAAGATCTCGCCATGAAGACCCTGGAAATTAGATGAATTCAACCCGTTGAGTAAAAGGACTTTAATCTATGATTTACTATAAATATATTTTGGATGTTAAGTTGGGTAAATTACCTGCGTTGAATGTCGTAATCAAAAAACATTTTGAGGAGGGAAATAATTTTAAAATTCAGTGTTTTAGATGTTAAATTCTTCGATAAAATAAGAATTTAAAACTCAACCATAATTGTATCTGTAGTCATTGTTTATTTCGGTGTCCGTATTGAAAACCCATTGTCCCGAATAGACATTTCCTATATCCTATGTGACAACACATATTCTTCATATCTCGTTAATGAGAAAGATGTTTTTTTACAAAAACTTACAGTATAATGTTACAAGCAAAATATCATAAAACCTCTAAACTAGGATGAGATACTGTTAATTCTACGTTCTGAAATCGATACAGTTGCTGCTCTCAAAAACAAATCTGGTCTTCTTTACAATAGAGAGCAATCTCAAAGCAATAACTTATTCTGTATCAACTTAGTATAACACTGAAGAAATCGTGAACGGCGTAATAAGATTAATTTTACTCCGCCACCCCCAATATGCGTATTATCATTTATAACATCTGGTATTCTCAAAACTGTCACATGATATTGGTTAATTCGGAAATCAATCGGAGGTATCGATCTCTTGAAATCAGTGTGACACTGCATCAAATGTACAAGCATTCAGTAGCCGTAACTCAATAAGGACAATGGTCACTATGTGAAGCGGTTGCAATTATATGAATGGCAATGGAAAAAATGTTAGCGGCAGTTAAGAAGGCAATGACCTAGGGTGGGAAGGAGAAGCAGCATTAAATTGATCACGGTTGTCTTCTGGCATGACGACAACCACTGGAGTAGTGGTCGGAAAGATGAGCTGAGGACGAAGAGTTTTCTCAGATTACCAGGACCTGCTTGGACGTGATGGAAATAGTAATCGGTAGATGGAGAGTGTCCCAAACTCTCAATTCAGAAACACCGGACTCTTGAGACGATTAACGTTTAAAGAATCAACTTCGAAAAAAGATTATACGAACAGAATTAAAGATTCATATTCCAACACATGTTTATATATATACAAACATCCGTGCATACATGTACATATACGCTTATATATACTCGAAGTTCTGTTCATTATAAACTATAAAATGAGAATGCGTATAAATTTTTACCTACATATGTACTAATAATTTATCTACTTACGTTCATATCCTTACCTATACACATGCGCACAAACATATAAGTATTATATATCCCGACAATAGAATTGATATTAAAGTATTAGAAATCTTAATTGTTCCAAAAGATTTTAATTTAAAACAAGGATATTTTGTTTTTTTCTCAAATATAAGAATAGTTGTTCAAGACATTAGAAATAAAAAAACAACATGTTATTACTTTGTTTTCAGCAAGATTATGTACGGCCTAACTTTCAAAGTTATGATTCTCAGGGGTAGAAATGCATAAACCTTTCCATTTATGCGGCGGTAATTTCGCCTGGTAATATTTTACTAACAATGAATTCGATAAGATTTTCATTCGTCTTGAAGGCGTAGATAAAATTTTACTTAATGAAAGAAGTCACTGAAAGTTGAATGTCTCTTCAGAATATTGTTTAGAACGTGAAAAGGACCAAAGGTAGTTGTGTAGAGTCTTTGTATATGTATGCGCGCGAAATGTAATTTTTTAAGTGAGTCGAAAATAGCTATCGCTTACGACAACGAAAATGCGAATAACTAAATCCATACAAATTTCAGTACTGAATGATCTTTCTGTAGGTTTCGAGTGGTTAAAAAATGGAAGAGATTGTTACGTCCGTATCTTTAACTCAGCTGCTTTGCTGATTATATTTTTCTCTTTTCTTTTTTTATTATTAGAGGAAAATGTTGCACCTTTTTTCTATGTTTGCCCAAATTAGGAAGTCCCCAAGGCCGGCAAAAGTATCGGTTAAAGAACTGGTTACAAGTTGAAAGTCAATTTAAAACAATACGAAAGCCGACAATTTTATTCACAATAAACAATTTAATTATTAATT
>VCCN01003514.1:310409-323847 GCA_006491835.1 Architeuthis dux | reverse complement strand
AGGAACATTTTGCTACCCTAAATGTAGAATCATGGGTGTGGGTGCATGGTAGCCCCTGCTGGCCCCCGGACTCCATCAGATAAAAATGGGTGATAATAAAACATTGTAGCAAATTTGTTAATAGGAATTTGAAAGGCGGTTGAAGCTTCTAAAAACTGTAAATTCAAGCCAATGAAGCATAGAAATATAAGCCATATTGCCAAACTCCAGTCGAAGTCGGACGCTGGAATTGACCGTAACAACAACAAGAACAATCCTCACCTAACTTCACTGTTTGCCTGTCCCGTCACTTTAAACCATACCGATATATAAAGTTATCACCTCCCTGCTGTGATTTGAAATCAGGACCAAGTGATCGGTTGGCGGCTCTCTTGCCAACTGAGCCAAACTGTCATGTCTAACATATCTGCGAAAGTTTCTATTTGTAGGTGTGCGTGTGTGTAGTTCTTTAAAACGCTTATTACAATAATTACAACCGCGTTACGTTGCTCTCTGTACCGACGAGAAGTTGTAGAAGTATTGAAGTATATTTCGAATAATAAAGCCCACCTCAAACTATACATAGCCTTAACGTACTGAATGAAGATTCGTCAGAACGTCCATGCATGTGGACGAATACACACATAATCATACACAAACACGCACTAACGGGCCTTCTCTCTATTCCTAATTATCTACACAAAATCTCTTTCATTCAGCTTTTTTTTTTCGTGCCAGGATCTACTGTCATTTTTCATCTTATTGTTAGCAACATCGAATGCAAAATATGAAAAGCAAAATAAAAGTGAAAAGTTGTTTTGCTTATGGCTAACCTGCTGATTTCGTCCAGGGGCAAATGTCACAAAATATCAGTCCGTGGGATTTTGAATGAAGGGAAGGAATGACTACCGGGAATATATTGCTAATATGGTCTACTAACATGGACTACCAGGTGTGTTGGCTGAATTTGTGTCAAAATCTCTCTGTGATGTCATTAGTCCATGATGGTCGCCGCTATGAAGACTCACTCAGATTTTCATAAATTGTTGGGTTTTTTTAAATTTGTTCGGCAGAAAAAGGGTAACCAAAAGTATTTTCCGCTCTTTACAAATGTATTGGTCACAGAACTGCCCCATATCTCAAAAACTATTAAAGATAGAAGCATGCGGTTTTAACCATTCGATAACATTTGTTTTGAAGATTCATTTGGAATTTAAAAACGACCCGACTCTACTCTACCCGTCACGCTTTTTGGAGCTTAATAACTCAGAAACTAATGAAGATAGAAACATTGGGTGTTCACCAATCGATAGCTCATTATTTTACGATTTATTACGTATGCAAGTGTGGTGGTTTTCAGTAGTTAGGGAATTATAGTGTTTTTTCAGAAACAGATAATCCTTTTTTATACGGATGTAAAATACAGTAGCTAAACACAGCATACAAGCAATGTTATATATATAAGCAGGGATACCTCATTTCTAGTTTATTTCGCTAAACATTAGAGCATCAAAAAAATAAGTAAAAATGATGTTTGCGAGTATTTAATAAGTACTAAAACTTAACAATGTAATAGTGAAAAATTCTTGTTTACATTTATTGTGTAAGTGAGGAAGCATTATATCCTCACTTTTAGTGAAAATGTGTTACTAGTATCTCTTATCGTTTACAAGATATAAGCACTTATCTTCTAAATTACATGGAACATCCTCAATTATTGGATCATTAAACATGGGGATTTAAAACTTTCACATTGGAATATATTATGTATTAAACTGAAACATGTATTGGTATTTAAAGAAAGTACTTAAGTCCCAGAGGTCAGTTTCATCATCTTCAACTTCGTTGTTATTACAGAGCTCTTCGTTACCACTCAGCGACCGAGCCCGACATTTGCAATGCACAGTACAGTACATCGCCTTTGAGATAGGAGCATCTTACTGACTGAATGACTGATTCTGGTGCACAAGGAAGGGTACACATAACTGGAGTGTAATTGTGCTCTGTCATTTCCGATCCAAAACGAGATAGGTCTGGCAAATGTGGGTGCGGTTGATCAGTAGGTTTCCACTCCACCACCTGGTAATGAGCTCTTAAAATGTATGGTGTTAGAGCTGGGGGAAGATTTTCGCTTTGTGTGTCTTTTTTGATGAATTTGTACCAACGGAGCAGACCGATATTTGAAATCTTTGTTCCGTGTAATTAGACTTGACAAATGAACCTCTCAATCAATTGTTCATCATCCATCGTAAATTCCTCTAGGCATCCAAGTCTTTCCAAATAATCTAGGATTGCTTTAACTGAAGTCTTAAAGGCTTCCCAGAATGATGAGTTTCCTTTTTAAGCCAGACAACCAGTCAATACTACGCACTCACTTTCTATACCATTAATCCATATGAACCGGATGTCTTACACCATAATCAGTGATTATTTAAGGATAACGGGAAATTTATATAGTCCAGTTCATAGTTTTGTGTTCAACTGCGTAATTACCCCGGTCAAAATATAGTAAGCCAGTTTTAAATGATATTCCTAGTTTGATGCAAACGTTTCCAGCCTTTATTAACATTATTTCATTTTTATAAATTCATAGCGTCATGATTCAGTCATCAAAGTATTTTCTTTTTACTTTCTATGACAATACAAATCCTTTCAGATAAATTGTGTATTCCATCGTAAAGAACGATTCCAGTTTTCATTCAATGAATTCTTCGTGGAATCTTTTGATATGTAGAAATTATCGGAACTACTGATCAGACAAACGGTGTTGCATGAAGACGAAACCTGAAGATGACAAGTCTGGAGAATATGGAATATTTCGCGTGTAGAGAACTTCCCATCTCAACACCATGCATCGCATTTTTAACGGGTGGCTGGGCATAGTTGAAAAACAGTAAAACACAGATGGTCTTCCTTGCCGAGAGAACGGTATTTATGTTCAAATATGTTATTCAAATAAGACAATTGCTCACTATATCAGTGCGCAGTAAGAGTTTGCCCAGGTTCCAGCAGTTCGTAAGGAAGAATTCCCTTTGAGTCCCACCAAACACAGAGAAAACCGTTTTCCCTAAATCCGAATAGATTCCGTTTAGGTTGAGATGTTAAAGGCTGTCCAGGATTTAACCAGGATTTTCTTGGTTCCACGACATTTCCCGGTCGCACTATACAGCCGGTAATATCCCGCCCTGCATTTTCCCGGTCGAGCAGGTTACCCGCCGCATGTTTCCCGGTTTACTATAGTAAACCATATGTGAAGAGTGCAAGTATGTGTATACATTTGTTAGTTTGTGTGTAGTGCATGCGTGTATTAGTGCACACTAAAACCTAACGTACACACTCACATACACGCACGCACATACACGAATACTAACACACACACATACACGCACACTAACACATGAAAGCACATACACACACGAAGGTCGTTTTGGACTAACGTCATTGACTTGTCCAAAAATAACTTTTTCTGTGTTGAGCAAAAAGGGAAAGACAAGTGTTAAAACATTGACCGATGTTTCTTTCCATAAGTTCATCTGAAACGCATTTTCTGAGCTTATAATTTTTGTTCTGAGGCTTTTAAACAAAGTACGACACTTGACTGATTTTCCTACCATTTTCTGAAAGTATATGTGCTGTTTTTGTTGCATCATCCTTCAAAATTTCTTCTAATTCATCGGTGTTCTTTCTTGAGGTCTTCCAGAGCGTTCTTTGTCATTATGCCCAAAACATCTTTTTTAAAACTTTTCCCGACCGACAGCTGCTTGCACCTACTGTATCCTTACAATAAGCTTCAATGATCCATTGCCAAGTTTCCGCTTTTACAGATTACACGTGAAAAGTAAACAGTGTCGAATATGGCTTTATGCACAGCTCGTATCAGAGTGCCACTTGGACACAATTGCACACGCCGTCAGTGCAGGCAAAATGCAGGTGCACTGAATTTCGCTACAATCGCAGAAGATATGTCCAAGTATATTCATCTATAATTTTCACCAAAATAAAGTATAATTATCCCTTTTCTGCAAATAATTCTAAAAGGGTCAGCACGCACAAACAGTGAAGAGCCGTGTAAACCTTTAAGACACTTGTAAGATTTCCCTAACACTGTGCCAAAAGATGGTGCTCGGAACTTTTGCATCAACTTCATATTAAAATGTTCTAACTCAATAGATTTGAGAAAACTCCGAATAAAATTCTATTCTTGTCACGAAGAGAATTCTTGCCGCCATTTTTTTACTTTAATTAATTTCGCTACTCTTTATTTTTCCTCTTCTTTCGTTTTCAGATTGAATAGAACTTCACTCCCTCTCTAATTTGCTCATTATTCCTTATCATTCTTTCTTTCTTTCTTAAGTAAATTACCTTTTATTCCTCCTAAACTTATTTCATTTCATCTTTGTTCTTTTTCCATCTGTTCCTTTTCTTTCATTGTTCTTATTTATCTATCTATTTATCTATCTATCTATCTATCAATTTCAAGACAATATCACAGCACACATGAACTCTTTATTCGTCAAATCAAGAGACCAGGTGTGAAAAAGAACGGAACCGTTATAAGGTGGAATATATATATGACATATAAGAGCAAATGTCAGCGAGCGGAAGAGACACGGCCAGGAACTGTCTTCCATTCTGCCGTATAGCTTGAGGAGATCTCTCGGAGAAGAGTCAGTGATCTTTCATTGACATTTCTCATACAGTTCGCCTTGGACATTTTGGTGCCGAAGAAAGGAGGGAAGCTTCCATCTAAATAGCTAACAGAAAGCAGAAAGAATGACGACTTAGAACCGAACACAGGCTAGTTAAAATGGATGAGCCTGGCTGCTGCAGAGTCAAGCCTGGCTGCTGCAGAGTCAAACTCCACTCCTACTTCTATTCCAACTGAACATGATTACTTTTGTATTGTATATATAATAAATAGATTCGTAAATATATAGGACTTGTCAGTTCGACTCAGTTGGTAACAGAGCCGCCTAGCAATCACGCTGTCGTGATTTCAAATCACGGTAGGGAAACGTCAATTTTATATATCTGTTTGGTTTAACGTGACGGGATAGACAAACAGAGAAGAGTTAACTCCCCTAAATTTGGTGAGGATTGTTCTTGTTCTTCCAAGTTGGACTGGAGTTTGACAGAATGGTAGTAGTACAATTACAAGACATAAAAAGCAAAGCTTCTCTCTATTTCAGAGACAGAGACGACAAGGAAGCAGCGGCAAAAGGTAACCATGCGCTAGTTCGATCTGATGGATTGGGACTTCACTCACAAAACCGCAGTTAACACTAGTTCTTTCCCTTTCACTTTCAGACATATAGAAGAAGGGGAAACGAGAGGTGGTGGGAGTGTTTCGGTATGTCATCCTATCAGTCAGTGATGGTCATAGATACTAGAGATGCTCGCACATCTAAAAGGATATGCTTTCGATAGGTTTCCATACAAATTCACAAAGAGATTGTTCCAAGAGGAAAAGAGTGATGTCCTTAAAATACAGGAACACATTTTGGAAGTGCACCTTCACAAAATTGGATTGAAGAGACCTCACCATTCAGCGAAAGCAGAATTTGACACTTCACCCATAAAACTGCATGAGTGGAAGATTTTGCCCGGAAGAGAAGTAATAAAAGCATAAGGGCATCAGCGTATTGTCATCCAGAAAGGTTTTCCTGGTTGTATCGAACATGAGGCAATGAGCTTATAAAGACTGATACAAGTTGTTGTTTTGTTTTTTTCAGTCGACTTCCATGTGATCTGTATAGACCTTCAAAATGCCTATACGGCAATGAAGTATGGATTCCGGAAGAAGTTAGTCTCATATCGACGTACTTCAAATATGATATTTTCAAATGCATAATATTCAAATCGAATATTGGATATCAGTATCATGATGGCTTGTGTAAATTCACCGTTGCTTTTCGCATTAGCAATGGAAATGATATTACGCAGTGTGGAGCACCATATTCAGGGCTTCCCAAACTCTTTTCATTCGGGACTCCTTCCGATCAGACGAGATTTGTACGATCCTCTCACTCACTGTTATAAAAACAATACTAACTCCTTCTTGTTGTTTGTGTTGTTAACACGACGTTTCGGCCGATCCATTCTTCGACCTTCTTCGGGTGTAAAAGGACGTAACCCTTATAAGGTAGGATTCGGGTGTTTCTTTGTCCTTGTCTTGTCGGGTGTTTATTTGTCCTTGTTTTGTCAGGTTTGGGCCTGTTGAGCAATTCGAAATCAATTATGCTTATCTGACAGGCGTCGTCTGCGCTTATAAATAAATAATGCAAATAATATCCAATTCACCTAACCGCGAGTTCAAATTAATCAGTACAAGCGACAACTTACTTTTTTATGGAAACATCTGTAAAGCAATATCATTTCACAATTTTCGATGATATATTTGAAAGAACGAGATGGCAATAATGGTTAAAAGCTACAACAAATGTGAAGAGTCATACGGAATTGTTTGTTAAAATACAACAAATTAATGTTACAAGTAACTTTAGATTAAGAAAAAAGGAAATCTTATTAATGAAAAATACTAAAAGCATAATACGACAACGAATATAAAAACTCTTAATTCACATTAATTCTACCTATAGACTGACACAACATTCCCATGGTACGCGGCTACGCCACCAACTGACTTGAATTAAACATAATATTATGACGTCAATGGTGACGTGAGTCTCGGCTTAAAAGTTTTCACGACTTTTAGTCATGAAGTCTTATATCCTAGAAAAAGAGTGTGCTGTCTATATTATTTTCTTTATTTTTTACCTTTTATTCTTTCCCAATTTTCAGTTTGATAGTATTCAGTCAATAAGAGGTAAACTGTTTTCATGTAAAATATCGATGGAGAGCAAAACAAAAAGGTTAGCGAGAATAAAGGGGAGTGAGAAACTAAGAAAGGCTAATTCAAATATTTGCTAAGACTGAAAAGTGGTCGATAGAGCTCATGAATATTGAACTTTTTTTTACTACTGCTTTTGCCTTGAAATCAACATTTGAAGCTTGGTGTTTACTTGGGCTTGGACACTAATTATTGGCACCAACGTTGGGCGGTACCCCTACTAGTGTGCGATTTGCGATGTCAAGTGGGCGGTAGTTTGTTTTGAAGAAAACTAATGTGTATGTTAGTTGGGCTTTCAACCACTTTAAAATATGTCAAAGTGGGCGGTAATCGAAAAAGACTTGAATACCCCCCCCCCGATACAGACGGACAGAATTTGGTGGATATTCATTAATTTCAGCTAACTCCGATACAAAGCTATATTTATGAATCATTCGGTGGAAGTGGATAGATAGAGAGCAAGCAAGAGAGAACTCTCAATAGATTGGGATAGATAGATAGACAAATAGGTCTGGTTAGTCACTCAATAGAAACCGTCACGTGACCAACGTCTTTGGGCAACATGCCATGTTAGGGGTGATCAATTAAGACATTGGGAAAAGGGATGATCACTGAATAAATCACTTCTGTCGTCTTTTGTTGGGCAGTGATCACTAAAAAGGTCCGAATTTTCAAAAAACAAGCGTGAATTTTGTCGGACACAAACCAAGGGACCAGTTCATAAGGAATAAATGTTGAAATGTTCAGTCTTCTGGCTCCATTGGTGCGGCCTGTACGCGCGACACGTACATAGATAGATAGTCAGACAGACCAACTTAAAAACCTATATTGACAGTTTTGGTTGACGGTTTCTAATAGACACGCAGATAGATTTGTCAAAAAGGTAAGGTAAAGCTCCCACCCTTAAGAGACAGCTTCCATTGGGTATGTTTCATCGCCGCCGATTTAGCGTTTCCGATAAAACGACGCCATTTCACCACAGGCCGTTCCAGCGCCAGATTATTCAGCACAGGCCGTCCCAGCACTGCAAGTATATAGTTTCGCAAGACTAACGACAAAGCAAGCCAAGACGTACCCAGTCTACCTTTTGAATACACCGAAGTAATTGGCGCTAATATTATTTTAATTAACAATCGACAGAAAAATCTTTTTCAATTTATAAGAAAATGAATGTTATTTATTCATTTGAATATTAAACATATACGACATCCTAAAATGTAGCTATACAAATTAAATTTCTGTAGTAAGAATCTTTGAAATTTGATTAAAAAAGATCATCGTAAGATTAAAAATCTATAACAAAATTAAATAGAAAAGACAAATTCTCCTAAAATTTAGCTATAAAAATATTTACCATTTTAATTTCTGTAGTATAACATTATTTTTAAAATCTATTAGAAAAATGATTGTAAGTGAATTTTGTTTTGTTTATGAATGAAAATAATAGTAGTATCAGGCAGGCGACGCGAATAGAGGAGAGAAGTCCATACGTATCAATATAAAACGAAGGGGGGAAGATTGGTTGTTGATTTCAAAAGGGCGTTAAGAAGAATATTGACAAGGACTCATATTGTGAAAACAGTGTAATAACATGTTATATAATAAATAACAAGAACAGATTAGTGAGTACATAGTGAGCTGGATTGTAATCTTCATTTAGTAGCAAAGGAAACTGTAAAAGATTATCATCATGATCCTTAGATTTGGTAGCAGTGCTGAACCTATCATAACGCTTAAACGGCGTCGCTGGACTGGGCCTTTCCCGCTCCCATTGGAGTTGAACGAAGTCCCAATTTCCTTTGCATGCGTCATCCTTGAAAATCTCTAGTCTGGATGAGACCAGGACTTGATTCCTACAAGTTTTTTATGACCACCAAGATGTAAGAGATACCTCCACCCTAATCACATAGCTTAGAGTGTACTCAATTAGCCCAGGGAATTTGTCCTAATGTTTTCCAAACTCTTCGCTCACACCGGGAATCGAACCAGGGACCCTCTGCGTGTGAAGCAGACGTGCTAATTATTACACTATCAGAGTGAACCAGATAGATAGGAGGATTCATTAATTTGTAATAGTCTGAATGTCAGAAACAGAAAATTCGTATTAGCTGAACATTGAAATGAAATGCTGATTGTGTAACCTACTTTTGAAAACTCCTCTTGTTACTGGTGCGGAAATCAGACGCAACAGAGTCTGGTGACGGTACAGTGTTAGAGCAATTTAGTTGCATCTACCTGAAACAGTAGAGGATTTGTCATTTTCTTCTTAACTGGACATGCGCCGGAACTATTCCCAGTCGACTAGTCCATATCGATTACATGAACCCATTACCACTGTTTTGGTCACTTTGAATACTGAAGAGATGTTGGTCATTTCAACTGATTCTGTTACCTTCAATTAATTCTGCTACTA
Organism: Architeuthis dux; assembly: GCA_006491835.1. Classification (NCBI taxonomy): domain Eukaryota; kingdom Metazoa; phylum Mollusca; class Cephalopoda; order Oegopsida; family Architeuthidae; genus Architeuthis; species Architeuthis dux. The sequence continues at coordinate 314,605 of VCCN01003514.1, read as the reverse complement.
GTAGAGCGAGTACGACCTTCGCCCTTTTGTATTGACTGATTGAAACTGCTTTCTAACTTATTTGACAAATCAATAGCAAGTTTACTTCTAAAGAGAGTTGGCCTTGCTGGAAAAACAGTTGGCTAAATGTGTCTGATCAAATAAATAAAGGTTAAAAACGGAAACTTAGAAACTGCTGAATCCTGAACTGCCACGACTAATATATCACGAGAAAAAGAGAATGAAGGAGATCTTATTAAAATCTTAACTCATAAATGCAAGTAACAATCCCCGAATAGGATTGACATCGAATTCGGAAATGTATAACAGCGAAAACCACTACAGTTGTATCCATGGTAAGACATTAATTATCTCAGGATATTAAGCTCTGTGGTTAATTAAATAATAGAAAATGAAACCGACGATCATTATTTTTTATTTTGCAAATGAAATTGGAAAAGCAAAATGATTGCTTTGTGAACTACTTGAGAAAAGATTCGAACAAATTAAGCCAGTGGTCGACAAACTACGTTGCATAAACAATTCTTTGATTTCCTCATCTATCTTTGGTTAGCGAACAATAAAATCCAGTATCGAAGAATTGAGAAAAAGTCTCATTTTTGCAGTGGCCTCAAATGAATCAATGTTTCATAGCTAAAAGATATTTAACACTACGCAAGCTGTTTCTATAGCCCTGTGTGATCATTGATTCATTTTGTAATCGCCTTGGTCCGCAAGACATAAACACATTTCTAATCCGGGCCGCCCTCGTAAAAGTTTGCTAACTCCTGGATTAAGTCCACATTCAAACAGTATGCGTCTGCACTTAACATACGATTAAAGACACGCTTATTTCTGGTATCACTATCAAAATCACTGCAACATGTCTACCTTGTTGAATTGAGTGCCCTAAGGATGAGATGGAAATAGTTTTGATCATTGGATGCCCTCCGGTAACGTTGTGCTTCGATGTAATTAAAAGTAGCCTTGAATACAAAAGACAACTGTTGACAATACTCCCTGGTCTGTTCTTCTATGACAATTGACATTTTTTTAAAAGTCAAAGTTGAACTGGTCAGTATTAGTTTTAATGTGCCGTTCCTAAAGACTAAAACAACGAAAGGAAACAAAGTCTTAGGCAGAGGTGTAGAATTATTTAACAATGATAATTGAATTCTCTCTCTTCTTTTGGTTATGCAGCAGTTAACCAACAGAGAAAGGAGAAAACCATCAGTCTTTTCACGTCCTCCGTCGTTGGACATAGATCTTCCCCAGATCTCTCTATCGCGGCGCCAATATCTCCTGAACTTATCTAAACCGTTACACCATCTTATTTTCTGTTGCATATGATCTCTGGGGATCCACGTTGTGAGTTGTGATGTCCAGCGGTTGTCTGACATTCTTGCAACATGTCCAGCGGTTGTCTGACATTCTTGCAACATGACCAGCCCATTGCCATTTGAGTTTTCTAATGGATTCTATAATATCTCTGACTCTCTTCGTGTTATGTTAAGCATGGTGTTTTCTTGTGCACATTGCCTTGTACTTAAAACCCACATAGTACTACCGGAGAATTAGGTATGTGACGTGCAGTAAATGTTACAGCTCGCAAATGCGAAACGTTGTATGAACACAGTATAAGCACATTGACTAAACCAACGAACATGGGTTATTTATTACACAGGTCCTATGAACCTTGAGTTTCCATAAAATCTTACATAAAATTCACATCTTTAGTAAAGATGACACTCATCAGAATATGCAGCATCTCAACTCGACATTAATTCAAATGTAGAGGCAGATAACGTATGTGATAATATTAATGGCATTAATCCTTTCTTAGATTTGAGAAATTTACGCCAGGTTTACGTTAGCTGGCAGTTTTATTTCATGATTGAGACATCATCGCATTTATTGATTATAATTAGAGAAATGTTTTATATGATCTTCGAATGAATTATCTGAGCTTGCAGTTCGAATGGTGAAGACTGAAATAATATTGTCAAACTCCAGGACCAATTCAGACTTGACTTTACTTTCCTATGTAAAAAGAATAAGAACAAGAACAATCCTCACCAGTAATAGGGGAGTAAACTGACATATAAAATCAGCATTTCACTACCGAGATTTGAACTGACAAGTCTTACATACCTCCAAAATGTATAGTAGAATTACGCAAGGAAGTAGCAACCAGGCTTGTTTTTGTACTCGATTCACAGACAACATTGTCAAACTATTAAGTGTATCAGAAAATGCACCAACGATACTTCTCATAATATATATCGCATTTCTCCATTATTTTTGTAATTCTGCTAATCTTCCCAAAACAGTTTTCAGTTGTTAGGGGATGCTCATTTTGGAATGTAAGTCTTTTGTTGATTCTCTCTGCCCCCTCCCACCCTAAAGTGTGTCTTTGATGAAGATTCAAAAAGCAAATCAACGTGTTTCGCATTTTCAACGCAAAATTGTCTCATAAATCAAAATTAATAATGAAAATCAAAGTACATTTTCTTTTTACAAAAGAAAGAGAGAACCAGACTCCGTTCTTTATTATTGTGTCATCCGATTATATGGATACACTAATTTCCGGCCCGACATATATGAATCCTGACATATAGGCGAATTATATTTTGAAGAAAGATTTCTACCGATTGATTTATCTAAATATTTCTACCAATTGACGTATCTAAATATGTCATTGCTGTGCTAGGTTTCAGTATTTATTCCATCCTGTCGATAGTTGGTGGTTTCGGCTTTAATTTTTACTGTTTTAGATCAACATGCTATGTCACGATCATATATTCCTAAAAACTCCTGTATCTTATATAAATTAACAATTGACCAATTGTTTATTGGTTAACTCTCTTAATATACAGGTCTGGTTAATCACTCAATACAAACAGTCACGTTTTTGGAAGCATGCAGTGTTGGGGGTGATCAATTAAAAAGTTGGAAAAAGGGGTGATCAATGAATGAACTTCTGTCACTTTTTGTTGGATAACTAAAAAGTCCGAATTTTCAAAAGACAAGCGTGAACGATGCTGGACACACACTTTAGCATAAACTTACATTGTAAATTGAAATCCCCGCTAAAAAGATGTGGGGGGGGTAACAAAAACACTGTTTTTTCTAGGGAGTAAATGCTTCAGTTCTCATCCCTCTAGCTCCATTGGTACAGCCCGTACTCGTGACATATATATAGATACAGCGGCAGCCAGCCAGTGTTATGTTATGGGTGTTGGGAGATTCTCCCATATACGCAAACGACTTGTGTGTTAAACTGGTGTGTATAGTTGGAACTGGTCGGATATTGTTTGAAGTTCATTCTCCGTTCATGTGCCGTGGCTTTGCTGAAAGGAACTGATATGAAAATGAAAATCAACTGGGTTCATTGAAAAACACGAAGCTACTCGTAGCGACGCTCTGGGAACCTGCACTTTAAAAAGACGTGTGAGATTTGTTTTCATAACATTGTCACTCAAAGTTATAAACTGTCAAACAATATACAAAAGCTATGATCCGCTACCGTTGGTTACATTTCATTTAAGTAAGTTGCAACGTTTTCAAACAATAACTTTATTTTGCATATAATTAGACAGATTTCTAATAAGAATTAGCCCGGGGGCCAGCAGGGGCTACCCTGCACCCCCCACCGGATTCTACTTTTAGGGTATCAAAATGTTCCTTAGGATGTTCTCTTTCAGAAAAAGATGTTCCCAAGAAAAAAGTTGGGAAGAACTACCTTATCTGCATAAAACAAAATGGTCGCCAGCATACACCAACAAAACAGAATTTCATATATCGTCTCCCAGTTGACATATCTGAGTACTTTAAAAGGCTAAATCATGAGTTTAAGACATGAGGTATTCAAAAATCCCCTTTAAAATCCTGAAATACCTATAAATTAAGATTTTAGGGTAAAAACCCTAAAATCTTAATTTATAGGTATTTCAGGATTTTACAGGGAAGTGTCAAGTATACTTTATAGACAAAATTGTGGATGTAGTTAATGAAGGAGATATATACATATATTAAAGTAGGGTTCTATCAGCTTCCGGACGGTGCATGTTCCCAATTTGTATATGTTGGGCTTAAAAAGTTACAGCCCAAAATGTGAAGCTAAGTATTCAGCATTTTGCGAGAAAACAAGTACACAGTCCAATCTATGGATTGTCGAATTTATTTCTGATGGGGGTATCATCATCATCATCATCATC
>VCCN01003514.1:254270-267516 GCA_006491835.1 Architeuthis dux | reverse complement strand
AATTCTTTATTTAAATTTTTTTTTTAAATTACAGACTTCGAACGTTTTAAAATTTCAAAAAAGGTCAACAAAATGGCGGAATCACAATGAAAAAATATTTGTTTCCCGAAATTTGGAATACAAACTGATTTTTTTAAAATTCATCCTTTATTCGATAAGTATTGAAAATTTTATTAAAATCGAATCAGTAGTTGCTGTATAATACATTTTAAAAATCTAGGTGTTTTTTTGATCGTTGAAAAGGTAGAAAATGTACTACTAATTAGTACGGAAAATGTTTTGTTTACTTTTCCGCGCAGATTTACTCTATTTTGATTCAATAATATCTCCCGTTTTATAAGGTGCACACGAATAATTTCTATCTCATATTTCGCCACTCTTTCAACTTACTAATAACACTAACATTTTTCAACGAAAAAATTAAGTTTTATATGATTTTGACGTTTATTTATATCAAGGTGTCAATTTTCCGTATTTTGCGCAGAAATACCTATTTTAAGCAAATAATAAAACAAAGCATGCTGGAAGTATTAGAATGTGCACATGTGCCACATTCGTGTGAATAACTTCAGATAAAATACTAGTAGTGACTCAATATTATTTACCAAAGAAAGATCAAGTGGCTAAATGTTATTACGCAAGGAAGTATTTGTAGCAGACCTTAATTCTACAACATCGCGCCAGAAGCTCAGGATGCTCCCCAGTGACACATGTCAAAATGTTGTTTTCAAAATGAAACAGCGGGGGAAAGCAGTGCGTCCCGAGTTGCCATGGCAATGTTTTTCGACCAATCAGATCACAGTATCCGTTGCACCGGCAGCAAACCAACAAACAACTAATGATGGCGGCTTATACAACGACGGTGCGGTCCTAAACCACAACAAACAGAGAGAAAAACATAAGAAAAACAGACGGTTGCATTCATTATAATCAGTCACAAAAGTAATACACACATTAAAGTAATTCCTCAAGAGTCCAGTGTTATAAGTTTCCAATCCCAGCTTTGTGAGGTGGGTAAAAACTTAGCTTTACAAAAACATCATCATCGGTTCGGAGCTCTGAAGAAATCGATATTGCAAGCAGCAGTAACAATCAAGTAGTGGTCTGCTTTCTATTATTTTTTTGATAAATCAGAACATTATCATTACATTATTTATATTATTTAAATATCGCTTGTTTGTTATTACTGGTTCGTCTTTTCGACTGTGTCATCTTTTTTAGTGTTTAGTTTATTACAGTCAGAAATTCACTGGTTTTGTTTTTATGAAACTACAACAGAGAAACTAGTCAGGACTTGTTTTCATTTTCGTTTTAACATTTTCCATTCTTTTTTTTATTTCTTCTTTTTTTTCTTCTACCTCTCTGATTTTTTATCATCGGGTCTATTTTAGATAAATGAGATAAGTGAGCGTATATTTTGCAGCTGAATATTGATTTTTTTTTAAAATGTTTAAAGCAACTGAAACTATATGGCCCGCATGAAAGACGACAAGTCTAACTCCAACGAATGGAAGGAGTGCGTGGGCGTATATTCAGAATCGATAATTTATTTTAAAGTTTGTTGATCAGGCGCGGATCCAGAGGAGGTCCCCCACCCCTCTGCTCAGGCATAAGCACAATAACAATTTCTTTTTAAATATCAAGATAAAGGAATTTTAGAAATTAAAAAAAAAAATATTCCCAAATGATCATAAATTAACCTTAAAAACAAAAATGTATTCCAATTCCATGGTATTGGTCTACAGATTGAGTAAAAGAAAAAGATTTGACCTCCCCTATCCTGCTCAAAACCCTGGATCCGCCCTAGAAGATAATAAATAATTATGTGACTAAATAGCCTATTATGTGATATATTACTTATATAAAAACTTTGCCCGTCCTCAAATCTTTCTGGACGAACCTTGCCCGGGCTGGTAGTACAAAAACGCAGGCGCCACCAGTCGCCACTGTGTACAAATTAATGTAATAACTAAGTATAAGCTGGAAAAAAATCATATTAAATTATAATAAGACCTTGAACAGTGCGGTTTTGAACAATACGGAAGATTTTGGAACGAATTAACCGCACTAATCAAGGTACACCTGTACTATCTCTGTGGAATTGGAAACAATTCGAGTTCGTTTTTTTTCTCCTCTTGTCACTGTTGTGTGTATGAAAAAAAGACCCTACAAGATTCAAGTTAGTTAAAATAACTAACTTGTGAATCATTTTTAAAATCATATTCATATTTTAAAAAGTTTAATCATCATTCATTATAATTGGTAGTTCTTTGGTGATCTTAACAACATTATGATGGTGTAATGAGAGATACTGTCTCGCCGCTGCTACTACAAACACGTCTTATGCAGAATGCAGCCAACTCCAATTGTTCTGCTATTTCTTCTCTTATTGCTTTTTTGTCCCACCCGTTTAGAACTTCATCTTCCTTGAAGTCTTCTTTTACTTTTATTTATTAAAAGTATTATTTTTTCTAAATCTAGTGTTCATTCCCAGTTCACTCACAATCAGTGTTTTTACCCACATCACAACTATTGTCAAACACTGATAGTTGACTTTATTTTCCCTACAACAACAATAACGTATGGTCCAGACTTTGATTTAAGGCCTTATTCTGAAAAGGTGTCTGAAATTTAAACGATGAATAGAGATAAAGGGAAAAGAGAGAAACATTCTATTCCTGCATCATCATTCAAAGAAAGAAGGGAAAAGAGAGAGAGAGAGGGGGGGAGAAAGAGAGAGAGAGAGAGAAAATGGAAAGCTATGGACGCTAGATTGAATTATTTGGTGTTGCTAACGAGATTTTTTTAATCTGAATTTATTACTTCTTTTTCTTTTTCTTTCTTTATTTTATCTTCTCAATATTTGTGAAAGTTTGTGACTATGACTTCATGTTCTCCCAAAACAGTGCATCGCAAGCCAGAGCTAATGATTCAAGGTACCTCTAAAATATGAAGGACTGATTTGTAACATTTTAAGGTTGTTTTTTTTTTACGATGAACCCTTCTTTTTACGCTGAACCCTTATTGATAAATCATTTTTCCAAAACACGATATTTGGGGGTTGGAGGTTATGTAGATTTTTTTCAATTTTAGAGGTCAAGATCAAAGGGAATTATTTTTCCACACTTTTAAAGGTCAAAATCGAGGGTAATTTTTTTTTTTTTTTTCATTTTTATGGTTTAAAATCTACGGAAAACTTTTTTTTCAATTTTGGGGGTCACAACCGAGGTGGAATATTTTTTTTTTAGGGGTCAAAATCAAGGGGTATTTTTGTTTTCACTTTTAGGGATCAAAATCAAGGTGAAGGTTTCTTTTTCTTCTTCAATTTTAGGGCTCAAAATCAAAATCAATTTTAGGGTTAACCCCTAAAATTGAAAAACAAGTCTTCAAATCGAGGGGAGGATTTTGTTTTCAATGTTAGGGGTCAAGGGTTTTTATTTTATTTTTTTTCACTTTTAGGGGTCAAATTGGGGGGGGGGGCATTTCTTTACACTTAGCTGTGAGAAGATTTCACTTTCCAGGGGGAAGATTTAAAGGTTAAAATCTAGGGGAAAAAATCTTTTTTTATTATTTGCGTCAGAATCGAAGAGGAATGTTTTTACTTTTAGGGGTCAAAGTCAATTTTTTATGTCATCGAAGGGAAGATTTTTTTTTCTCTTTTAAGTGTCAAAATTGAGGGGAAATGTTTTGTTTCACTTTTCGGGGCCAAAAGCAGGGGAGGGTTTTTTTTTTTTCTCCCTTTCAGGGGTCAAAGGCGAGAGGGGACATTTTTTCCTTTTTTAAAATTTTTCAAAGGGAAATAGTGTTGTTATATTTGCAGTTTTTTTCTCCAAGGCAACGACGTGTATTATTATATAGTATTTACTATAATTTCTTTCTTTTTCATTCTTCTCTACTCTTCCCAGCCCTAACCGTTCATAGTAGAAACTTGAAATTTTGCACACACACTCCCCACATGAGTAGGAGAAACAGTTTTGTTTTTTGAAAATTCGGTTTAATGGCTGAAATAGTTGCGTTTTTCTATCTATGTATGTGTCATGTGTATAGCCCTAACCGTTCATAGTAAAAAACTTGAAATTTTGCAAACACACACACCCCTTAATGAGTAGGGAAAACAGTTTTTTGTTTTTCAAACATTCGGTCTAGTGGCTGAAATAGTTGCGTTTTTTATTTTTATTTACGTGTCACTTATACAGCCCTAACCATTCATAGAACATCAAATTCTATACCCTTTGATTTTGTTCTCCAAGTTACCATTATTGGTGATAATACCATTGCCATATCAATCCTTGCTCTTATTCACATGTTTGTCTTCTGTGACATCAATGATATTATGGGGGTAATCTTTCTGCTGCTTGTAGGAGTTTCTCATTATACTGGACAACTTTGCCATCCAATCCGTGCTGTTTATTCACTGCCGAAGGGAAGACAGCCTGAGTAAAGTGATAGAAAGCAACTGAAAAATTAAGATGAAGATAAATAGTTCTATAACAATTAATAATAATGATTTACAGTACTTCATCTAATAAAATAAATAATTTACTTTACTGATACTGAAACTACATGGCGCACAAGATCGGGGTAAAGGGTATGTTTAAAGGTTTAATTTGGACTTCTGCCAGCCACTAGCTTTTGTAGCTCAGTTGGTAAGAGCTGCAGGGTGTTAACCTGGCCTTGCTCTGGCATCAAGGGATGTGACTTCAAGTCTCACTGAAAGCTTGTTCTTTATTTCCAATCCGATTTGTTTATTCACTGCCGAAGGGAAGCCGTCCTGAGTAAAGTTGTGATAGAAAACAACTGAAAAATTAAGATGAAGGTAAATAGTTGTATAAAAATGAATAATAATATTGCCATCATTGTTAACATAGCAGACCCATTCACTACAAACTCTGTGATGTCATGACTCTCATTACTAAGTTTCCCAGCTTTATCATTTACATTTTAGATTATCCAAGGCAGTATCTGGTTCCTTGCCTTCATGGTTGATTTCTCCAGTCTCAACACTAGCCTCATTATCACTACTGTTTGCGCTCTTATGTTTTCCTTCTGCCCCTGGCATTTATCGCTTTTTCTGTAGAGTTGGAATGCTTCTTATTTTTTTGAACAATGTCATTTTCCATAGATTTTAGCAACATGCATGTATTCATGTTTATCCTGGCACCCCTGAAGCATCCACATTAATGCCTTCATGATCAGGGCTTCCAATTTTGACACTAGTGACATCACAAATGTCTTCTTTTTCACTTTGCAAATTCTTTTGTTCCTCACATTTGACATGAAGTACAATCTTTATGAGTTCTTACAAATCTGTTTGGAAGAGGCTCTGTATTTTACTGTTTTAGCTTCACATTTTAATGCTATCCCTTTTATTAACTTTGTCTCATTCCTGACACCAAACAAACAAATCCTACACTGTACAGGCACTTTGTTTTTGTTTGTTTTGGAGGGAATTTTAATGGAAACAGAACAAACGACCAAAATATCATTATTTAAGGAAGCATAGCTTAGTTTTGGCACAAGGCCACAAGTATGGAGCAGCCTGTGAGAATCCAACTCACTATTCAGTAGTCATGATCAATATTCCCTCTAATTTTTTCATGGTCTGCATGGAACCAAAAAGCCTGTATTGCTTACAGGCTTTTTGAGTGATGTGGAGTGTGCAGAAAATAATTTTTTTGTCTAAAGTTTATGAAACAAAAGGTCAGTTACTTAACAAAAAGTGCTTAATAAAAGAAATGATTTATTCAGTGTAATGCTTTTTTAAAATTATTTATTTACTACCCTTGTCATAAAAAAATAACAGCTATAATTAAGTAATTTTGCATTGTACTTATAAAATATAAAAAATATTATGCTGCTCTGCATTTTCTTGTTTACATTCAATACTTCCTGAATATTAAACTAATCTAAAGGTAAAATTAAGTAAAGATACAATTTATGTGTGACAGACAACAAATGTACTTTGCTAATTATTATATGTGTGGATTATTATTTAATCCAATATTTTTTCTTTATGCACCAATCTGTATACATTATAATCTTTGCATAAACCTGCAATCAAATGATGCTACTTAGAGCAAGAGCAATATGACAATTGCTTTTTCGGCCACATAGTTTTATTATTGAACCCTTTTTTATTATCTGAATAAATTCAAAATTTGTGTGCAGCATCAAAATTTTAATGTGCAGCATAAATTTTTCTTGTGCAAGGCAGCTCAGTCACACAGCTTAGATGGAACACTGACCATGATCCGCAAGACTAGCTTGCACAATGGGGACACCCAAATGACCAAAATATATGTTCAAAAGAAAGGCTGTAAGGAATGTCCCCCTTTGATTATGAAAACAAGACAACTTTTAAGGCCATTGTATTTTGAAAGTCCTCCTATAAAACAGGTACCAGAATTATCTTGGGACACCACCCTTAAACTCACCACTACTACTACAAAATCACATTTGGCAATCTTGAACAGCCAACTCCAATTTTGTGTGTTATTTCTTCTCTTACAGCTTTTTTGATCCCACCTGTAAGGCTGTTTTGCTACCATAAAAATCTTCACCTCCCCAATGGCTACAACTTACTGTTCTCAGATACAAAAAAAACTTCCTTAAAAAGGATTTAACTACAGACTGATTTTTCCCTGCTTAGAAGTCTTTTGAATTGTCTTATTTCCAAACCTCAGACAATTGTCATTTCCCCATGTCACATATAATCAATCGGTCTTATACCATCAACCATGCATAATTTTTATTTTACGTTTTTTCCAGACTTCCGTTGAAATGTAATGATGTCTGAAAGTATACAAAACAGGATCACAACTTCTGAAGCAGAACATAATCCAGCATCTCCAAACTTTTCTGGACAACAGAATATGGATGTCACCTCACTGGTAGTCTTTACTTAATTTTCATTCATCCAGTTTTTACAATATAATATTTTTAATATATTTATAGGATTGGACAGAAAAATCAGGCAAACATTAACCAAATCTCAAAATATTTGAGAATATACTGACATCAATAAACTTTAGCTTTTCTTAAAGAAGAGTTAGTTCTCAGTAGAAACCATCACGTGACCAATATCTTTTGGCAGTATGCCATGTTGGGGATGATCAATTAAAAAATTGGTAAAAGGGGTGATCAACGCCTTTTGTTGGATCACTAAAAAGTCAGAATTTTCAAAAAATAAGTGTGAACACTTGGACAAAAACTAAGGGACCAATTTAGCATAAACTTACATTGTAAACTGAACCCCTACCCTAAGCCTTAACGCATGCTGCCAACAGACATTGGTCACGTGACGGTTTCTATTGAATGACTAACCAGACCTGTTTGTATAGATTTTTCATTAATTTTATGAAAATAAGTAATGCCAGTACCAATAAACATCAAACAGGTTGGCTGTAATTATGTAGTTATTGTAATTTTATTATTAAAACCTACCATACAACTAAAAAGGGTATTTTTACTGAGGATTCATTATCCACTTAACTTAAAATACTATGAAAAGTATCGGTAAGTTTAAATTAATTCATTTTTGATAGTTTTTATAAATTTATACTTCAGCCATTATTTTTTCAATTTTCAGCCAAAATGAAATGTTTCAGAAGCAAAGCTGTTTTCTTTAAAAAATAGATGTGAAAACTTATTTTCATATAGAATGTTGAGTATATTGCAATTAAACAGGTAAAATTAAAAGTGTGAATGAAAACGACTGTATCTTGTTTATAGTGAGCCACTTAACAGATATTGAACTATTTTGTTCTTAAGTTACAATCTACATAGCCAGTGATTTGACATGTGATTCATATAGTCCGGGGGCCAGCAGAAGTTTACTTCATAAAATGCTGAGTACTTAGCTACACGTTTTGGACTGTGACTTTTTAATCCCAACAGATACAAATTGCTAACATACATCATTGGGAAGCTGATAAAATTTCCTTTCTAACGATATATACATGTATATATCTCCATCAAAATTTAATTCTACGATCCATAGAATTTGGACAGTGTGCTTGAAGTTTTGTCGTAAAATGCTGAATACTTAGTTTCACATTTTAAGCTGTAACCTTTTAAGCCCAATAGATACAAATTGACAAGATACACCGTTGGAAAGCTGTGGAGATTCTCTTTCCAACGATATATATATATGTATATATCTCCTTCATGAATTAAATCCACAATTTTGCTTATAAAGTATACTTGACACTTCCTTGTAAAATCCTGAAATACCTATAAATTAATTTTTTAGGGTAAAATAAAGTGGATTTTTGAATTCCACATGTCTGAAACCCATGATTTAGCCTTTTAAAGTACTCAGATATGTCAACTGGGAGACGAGATATGAAAATCTTTTTTTTATGGTGCGTGCTGGCGGCCTATTTGTTTTATGCAAATGAGGTAGTTCTTCCCAACTTTTTTCTTGGAAACATCTTCTTTCTGAAAAAGGACATCCTAAGGAACATTTTGGTACCCTAAATGTAGAATCATGGGGGGGGGGTGCATGGTAGCCCCTGCTGGCCCCCAGACTAATACGCTAATGCCTTAATATCAAATATAAACTTGCTTCAGAGAAATTAGCAGTTTATGAATGAACCAATTCATATTTGAATTTGAAAATAAGTGCTAATTTCTACCTAAAATTATTATTTTCTATATTTAATGATTCCGTTTTGACTTGTAAACAAATTACTGAAATCTGTCAGTTGATTTTTGATCAGTTTTTGAATGTATGGGGATCTGTTAGTATAAAAACAAATATAATGCAAACACTGGCTGTAAGATTGGTTTAATGACAGATATTAACAGATTAAAAATGCAAACAGAAGATTTACTTACAGGTCCTTTATTCAAACAATGACCGCGGTCATGATACACACACATGGCTTCTCAAGCTCACTTTAGCTACTGATAACACAATGCCAATATGGCTGCTTGTTTACCAGAACGTAAAACAGCGCCCCCTAGCGGACGTTGATAAGAACTCGCCTGCCTAAGGGGAATAACTCAAAATATTTACTTAACAGCACTTCCCCTCTTTTCTTTTTTACTGGGGTGTGCATATAATCTTTTTAATAATAAAAACTGTTTTTGTTTTGTTTTTGTCCCACTAAATATATTTTTTAAAATAAACATATTTTTCAACAGATTGTCTTTAATGCTTTCTTCAGAGAAAGTAATTTCTTCTTGATCCATGAATTGGTTACAAACACATTGTCTGCCCATCTGTTAACAGCATCTTTAAAGATGACATTCAAATTCATCTATTTCGGTAGAAGTCTAACTTACATTAAGGGAACGAGCATTCCTTTTATTTGCTATCAATATTAACTACTGTGTGATAAGTAACTTTGGTTACCTCGAGCACATAGTTAAAGAGCGATACTTGTTAGCTCCGTTTTATTAATTCAGTTTTGGTCCGCCTCCGGACATTCAACATCTCTGAATAAAATCTGTAAATTTGCATACTGCAGCCTTAATCCCTAGGCTGTTTCCACAGTCTCTACAGGCTTCTGTAATCTGGCTACTTCAGATCCAACGTCTGGCATCCTCAGAATACCACCTGGTTACTTTAATATTATTGACCTCCATGGTCACTGTGGAGTAAGAGATCATATAGGAAATGAGCGATTAATTCCTAGTGGGTGTCCACTGCAATTGCATAGAGTCATTCCAAAAATGCTTGTGCTGCTCGAATTTCCCCAGCTCACAGACTCAATGTGGGTTGGGAGGGTTCAGGACCTCTCATATTCTTTTTTCTGGGGTTTTTTTATGTGTGTTGATCATTTTTTTTTAATATATTATATAATAGTTATCCTATTATATTAGAATTTAATGCAGGTTCCAGATCTTTTGATGCGCTGTTGGGACTATTAAAAGTGGGGTATCTCCCGGTGTAACCATGAACTTTCGTAGTGCAGGACAGCCTTTAGCAATCCAGCCAGATTTCCAATACCGGTAGCTAGTCCTGGTGTCCGTGGAAGGGCAATCTCGCCAGATATGCCCAAAACTTCTGCAGCTAAAATAAGCCTTCCTGATTTCCTTGTCACAATGATGAGCAATATGACCAGGCCTGTTGCATAAGTAGGAGCGTTTCACAGCATAACAGTAACATGCTGTGTGGCCAATTTCTTTACAGTTGAAGTTGTTCAGTTATTAATTTAAAAATCTGGGTATTCTGTTTTTGTACAGTTTGATGATCAACTTTTAAGCATTTTAACTTTTTATAAACCTCAGAATATTTACACCTGCACTGCCGTAATTCTTGTTGATACATTTGCTCACATGTCTTTTGCTCCGATTTTAATAAGTTGATCAGTTCTTCATATTCGGAATCTTTATTTTTCAAATCCATTTTGAGTCTGGTAACCTCTTCAGTAAGTTCTAAGAAAGAACTTTCCTCAACTTTAATTTCCAAATTGTTAGAATTTTCCTCAACTTTAATTTCCAAGTCGTTGTTTATTTTTCTTCCGTTTTCTGGTTTATTTTTTCATCAAAGCATTTCTTTGTTCGACAGTTATTTCTTTGTTATTTTTCTTATTTTGCTCGTTAGTCGTAGCATCACTGCTCACTTCAAAAAGTTTGTCTAACATTTGTTATAAAACAGATAACCCATCTTCGGTATTTTAATCAGTAAGGTCATCTAAATCCTAAACTGCTTGTCTTGCAGTGCCGGTCAAAGAGAAAAATACAGTCGTGCAACTTTCTATTTTGCATTTACTGGCCCATTCAGCTATCTGTATTATGTGAATATGTAGGCATGGACATAAAATCAGGGCTCTGTTTTACATTCTGGTAAACAAGCAGCCATATTGGCATTGTGTTATTATTATATTTATAATAATTCTCTGGCGAAACAGGTGGTAAATCCAATTCAACGTGTCCAACTTCGGTTATATTGTTTTTTTCTGTTTCGTCTTCGGAAACATCACTGTTCAACTTTCTGGTATTTTCTGTTTTAAAATCGTCTGTCATTTTGTTTTTCAACTACGCACTGCTATCAATGTAAGATTGGTTTAATGATAGATATTAACAGATTAAAAATGCAAACAGAAGATTTACTTACAGGTCCTTTATTCAAATAATGACCACAGTCATCCTACACACACAAGGCTTCTCGAGCTCCCTTTATCTACTGATAACACAATGCCAATATGGCTGCTTGTTTACCAAAATGTAAAACAGACCCCCCTAGCGGAAGTTGATAAGAACTCGCTTGCCTAAGGGGAATAACTCAAAATACTTACTTAACATTGGCAATATCACAAAATCCTTAAACAAGCCAGCAAGATGTTTTTGTTTACATCTACTTTTATCTTTGCTCTTTAAAATTATGAGATTTCAAAGGGAACTTTGACATTTTAATTCACTAAATGCAACTTTTTAACACAGAGTTGAGTTTTTTGTTTTTTCCCTGATTTTATGTCCATGCCTACATATTCACATAATTTATTATGTTGTTTGGTAAATAATATTATATTTAAAATATACAAATTTGCAACCAACCAACTACTGTGAAATTCATGATCAAATAGTAAGCAACAATATTTGTTCTATCAGGTTGTGTATCGTTTATAGTTTATGGTAACATTTAACCCCATAGACAACAAAAACTAATGCATATCATGTTCACTATTTCATGCTGTATGAATTTTATGAAGACAGTAATGCAACACAAACAATGAATATGTTTTCTGTGTACCCAGGTGCAGTAGATTCAAGTACCAGAGATTTAACAAAAAGGCACAATGCATCATGTTCAAATAGACACAAAACTCTCAAGAAAATTAAAAAGAAATCTGAGTGAATTAGGGTTCCCCATGAGCTCTCAGCAGAGACTACAGTGCAACATTCAACCATTTGAATTCCTTAACATAACATAACATAACATAAACTACAGAAACCAGAATATTGGGCCATTAGTAACACAAACAACAGCAAACCAGGAATTGGTTGTATATGTCTGAGTGCCTAACAGAAAAAGTGGTGGCAAAATATGTTAGAAGTAGAGTTGTTTTCTCTTATATTGTTAGTAGTTATTGTCTTATAGTTATCCAACAAAGTTTTGCACCATCATAGACTCTCTTTATAACTTATACATATAAGCCATATAAGAAAACACATATTTACACATATATAGAGAGAGAGATATTCTAAATATAATATCTATGCTTTACACCTATATACATGTACAAGGTAGTAAAAAAGCAATTCATTCTTATTGATTTTTTGTTTCCGAATTATCTAAAAAATAATTTTGCCACAAATAAAAAGGTATAAATTGGTCTATTTATGTGTGTGTGCATGTAATATTCCAAATGCACCTGTGTTGCCCATGTCCTCATCTAAACAAATGAACTACTTCATCTAAAATTAGCTTTAATTAATATTTTTTTAATTTAATTTTTTTTTTCTTTTAAAACAATGGCACAAGTATAATTTTAACATTTTCCATTTTCCTGTCAGAAATTTGTCTCAAAACAATAGTGAAACCCAAAAATGCATTAGAGACAAAATTGTAGCTTTTTTATTAACATAGGAAATGGAGAAAAGAAAAGGTCAAAAGAGTTATGCAGGAATTTGAGAAGCAAAGACATGAAAGGGAAAAGGAAAGAAGCAAAAAAAGAAAGAGAGATGGAGGTGGAGAAAAAGATAAACATATCTTAAAATGCAGAAGGGGGTAGAGAAATAAGAGAAAGAAGTTGTGAACATTAATAATTATTTCTTAGCTCTTTATAATGCTTTATATTCTCAAGTGTCAGAAGGTGATAAAGAAGGTGATATATAGAATGTCATAAATGATGATGGAGCAGCCATTGCTCTTATCAGTAATTATATCAATAGTGGATTCTAGGTTCATCAACCACTTCTTTTTTCATTTCCCAATCAGCACATGTCAAACAGACAAAATAAAAATAGGCCAGGGCACAGGGAAGCACCATTCTTCTCCACTTTACTCTCAGCCAGGTTTTAATCAAGTTGGTTTTTTTTTAGCCTGAGCTCATAAGTAAATGAATGCATTTTTATTAAGGGAATTTTTGTAAAGTACATGCCTCTCATCATTTTATGAAGATTTAAAATATAGAATTTAATTATTCACACTCCCACTTAACAGGCCTGTCAGATTAAAGATGAGTATGTGTGTTTGGAGATACATCACTGATTTCCAGCAATTGATGGTTAACCACCTCTGTTAGTTTGAACACAATTTCACATATATATCATCATCATCATCATCATCATCATC
>VCCN01003514.1:230800-251015 GCA_006491835.1 Architeuthis dux | reverse complement strand
ATATATATATATATAGAGAGAGAGAGAGAGAGAGAGAATTATTATATAATAGTTATATAGATACGTATTCATATAGATACTGCTGAAATGCATCTACAGTAATGCTTCATACAAAGTCTTCCTCAGATGATGACTCTGGAAGTCAGCTATGGTTTCAAGACAAACCCAAGGTGCCCCACCGGTATCTGGCAATTTCATTTCTAGGTATATTTCAAAGTTTAAACGATTATGAAACCATGATATCCAACCTCAACAAGAAATGTATAAAGTGTTTATGTAAAACACCCAAAAAGCATTTTTAATAATCAATAGTAGATTGTTAGGTACTAATTACCATCTATTTTGTATGCTTCTATAGCTTATTATTTCATGAATTCTGTAGAGCTTCAGCCACAGACACATATATATCAATGTACTTATATACACCTCACACTTAGTTTCCTTATAGCCTCATTGTGCGCATGACAATCTATTCTGGTGTTAAACAATGTTACCAAACAAAGCAATATTGTAGTTAATATCGCTGTGTTTAAATTTTCAATGTAAGACTTATGCTAACAACACTAAACAATTTATTTCTCCTTAGAATTATCTTTGAAATGCTTAAAAATGTTTCAGCTACACAGCTAATTCTATACAATTAATTGGTGGGGTATTTAAATTTACATTAAAGAAAGATGTTTTCCCCAAATTTTCTTTCAGAGAAACTTTTAATAACTTACTAGCTGGGATATCCGGTGTTGCCCAGGGTAAAATAACTTTATGACAACACAGTGGATAATATTTTCTTTAATATATTTTTTCTTACACAACACAACAAATGGAAAAAAGATTATTTACACCGAGAGGTTTCTTTACTTTTACTTTACTGTCGTAGAGCCAAGTTGTGATTAAAAAAAAGGTTAAGATTCTTTTTAAAAGATTTTTTCTGAAGAAATCTTTTGTGCTTTCAATCAATAAGACCTTTGGAAAAGTGTCAGTTTTTTAGGATTTTTGGTTTACAATGTAACTATAATGCTGAACTGGAACCTTACTTTCCATCTGTCATATGACCATCCATCATACAAAACTATATTTTGGTTATGAAGAAATGTTTTGGGGGGAGTTTTTCATTTTTAATTATGCTCTGATAAATTTTCTTGTTTTGGAAAATTAATTTTGGACAGTTGTACTACGGATGGAAAGTAAGGATTCTGTTCAGCACAGAGGTTTCATTGATTGAAAGCACAACATATTTCTTCAGAAAATCTCTTCAGAAAAAATTTTCAATACAGTTTTCAGCTTTTACTGGTAAAACAAATCTTAATATTAAAAACAACTAAAAGATTAAAATGAAGGTAAAATAGTAATCAAAAAATAATAGTAATGGTTTAAAATAGTTCATCTAATAAAAAATAATAAATAAAATACAGATAGTCCTTGACTTACAATAGGGTTAGGGACCAAAAATGAGGTCATAAGTTGAAAAATTGTAACTCAAATGTAGATTTCCTTGTTACATGAAATGGATTACTGCTGTTTATTTAGTTTTATTTGCAATTTAGAAGAAAAAAATATGATCGTAACGTATCGTAAATATTGTAAGTTGGGGACTATATTTACTTTCAACTTTACTTCCAAAAACCAATTTGATGGTATGTTTAGAAAAGGGAAGAGGAAGGGGTGAAAGCCTTTCACTCTGAAACATAAATAGATTCAAACAACGAGTGTGTGTTACAATACTATTACTGTTGTATTGTTGCTTTTTCATGAATACATGTCAATATGTGACAAAAGAATGCCCAAAACTTGTGAGAAATCTTTGTAAGAATATTAATTGGAGAATATTCTCATATTAAAATTATTTGTTTCCAACATTTAGAACCAGACATTGACTAGAAATTACATCTGTTAAACTTAAATGACCTCTAAGGTTAACCTGACATAGTCTATGTCACGAGTTGATGTTTTGTGAGTCTACATGCCAAATATTAGGTCAGTAAGCCTTGTAGCTTTAGCATGAAAGAGAGACGAACAAACAGAAGGCTCAAATATTTGATAGATTACTTGATGAAATAAGTACAGAAAATGTTATTGAAATCTGATTATTATTTGAATTTCCACAGATTTATAAAATGTTGGATTATAGAGTTGAATTTATTGTTAATTTTACATCCAGTAACAACTGTAAGTAACTGTAAGTAACTTGTTCAAATACTAATATCTCCAGTAATTTTTAGATCATATTTTTCTGCAGTTTTTCTTTTTTCAAATGATATATCATGAAAATCAAATTTTCTATACAGTGTGACATTTTTTCTTGTATGAATCATCTTACACAATTTTATTATTGATCACACACACACACGCATACACACACACAAATTTTCTTTTGTTTTTCAATTGTTTTGAAAAACAAAAGAAAATTTGTTATGTGTGTGATCAATAATAAAATTGTGTAAGATGATTGTATCTTGAAAAAAATTCTGAAATTTGCATGCAGGTATACAAATTGAAATATGCTCATATCTGGATAAACACATATAAAACCAGTACATATTTGTGGCTCGTCTTGTTGACCTTTTTTGTGTTATTGTAACAATGAAAACCTGGTGTATTTCTTGCAGATTTAGCCAGCCAAAGCCGCAAAAAATTGAATAATGTTGAAATCGAAAAATTAGAACTTGCCAGCAAGATGAATGCTGAGGTAAGTAGGATCATCTTGTATGAAATTACTGTGTGTGTGTGTGTGTGTGTGTGAGTGAATGCACAAATTCATACACACTATTATCCTGCTACCCACAGTAGTAGACAATGGATGTAACAGACATCCAAGTTAAAATTAAACAGATGTGTCCTATCTCTTTAGTGAAGAAGTGTAAAAGACTAGCATTCCAAGGGAAATTATGAATCACTGACACACATATGTGCTGCTTTTTATCTCATAAATTAAGCAGTGGTGGTGGTACAGTTACCCTGATGAAAATACTACCAGCATGGTTTGAATCATAAATTTATGATTTAAAACCTTAAATATTTCTATATTTTCTATAACTTGATGATCTGCCTTAATTTGCTAAAGTAATATATTAAAATGTGTCAATTAGTTTATTTTTAATAAGTTTTTCATGTAAGATCTTTACAGCATAGAGGGACAAGTATTTCAATTCATTCAGCCATATGATCTTCAGTCATGACACCACCATGGTTCCATGCCTGATTGAAATTTCTCAACAACAAATATGCCTGCTTGGGGGCTACTAAACATAATGGATTAAAACAGTATTAATTCTTTTTACTTATAAGTATAATATTTTGACCATACTTACAAGTGGTACAAATGTACAATTCTCTAGAAGCTCAACTTATATTTTACAATCACATATTTTTTTAAGAATGTTTGGCATTCTTTCGTTTTGTGTACTCATAACTTTTAACCATTGTCGAAATCGACTACAGATGCCCAAACAATTGATTGCAACTGATCAAACATTAAAACCAAGTATTTATTTAATTCAATATGTAGTATGTGTTACCAGTGATGAATAATACTATCTTTTTGTATGGGTACATTAAGTTGGGGTTACATAAAACTATTATACAGCACCATTATTCTTTATTGACTATAAGGTTCCAATTTTCAAACCCCCTTACTCTAAGTGAGAATGCGTGATCCAGGGTCGAGGGCAAATGCCCTGTTTGCCACCCCCCCTTCCCCAGATAAGTGGAAACAGTCATTATCAGACACCCTGTTCATTCATGATTCAATCAATTCTTGCTTGCTGTGTAGGTCACAAAGACCAAGCTACAAATAGCATAGGATTTGTTTTTGAAAAAAGACTTGATAAGTGAATTTCTTTCATTTCCACTTGTTTTTATGTTTTATTGAACACAGGTTGGGTTTTTTGGTTTTTATGGATGAGGGATTGTAAGGTGAGTGGAGAGTCTTCTTCCGCATTTTATTGCCTTTCTTTACTTTTTTCTAATCCAACAGTTTTATGATCATTCTTTTCATATCAATATTCCCTAAGCAACCATCAAGCATTTACATTTTGTAATGAGAGATTTTCTGGGATAAAATGTTGCAATAAAGAATTTGGCCAATGCCTCTCCGCCTACTCCTGTTTTATCTGAGACAAAAAAAGAATTAGATTACCAAATGTTTTGAGATGTGGAATGCTTTTATTCCATAATTACAAACTTTTTTGCTTTTTTTTTGCTTGTTTAACTTGTTTTGTTTTGTTTTGGGTTAACTTGAATGGTGTCCAAGCAAAGATCAGAAATTGGTCATTAAACATAAAGCTTTTAATAAGCAATTTGGAGAAAACTGGTATCTGGTTGCAAATCATTAATTAGAATATAAGAGCAGTAACTTTATTTTTATGACAGGGTGTCACACCCTGCCATAGTCATCCAGAAGAAAAGAAGGGTGGAAGAAAGAAAAAAGGTTAAATGAAACAAAAATGGGAAGAAAAGATAGAAAGAAAGGAGAAATAAAGGGAAAAACAGATCAATAGGAAACATCACATGACCAGCATCTTTTGGCAGCATGCCATGTTGGGGGTGATCAATTAAAAAATTGGAAAAAGGGGTGATCAATGAATAAATAACTTTTCTCACCTTTTGTTTGGCTGTGATCACTAAAAAAGTTCAGATTTTCAAAAAACAAGCGTGTATGCTGCAGGACAAAAACTAAGGGACCAATTTCTAGACATAATGAGTAAATGTTTGAATTATCTAGCTCCATTGGTGCAGCCTGTATGCATGATACATACATAGCCAGCCAGCCAGACCCAGTTAAAAATGGAAGAAACCTATGTTGACAGTTGATGGTTTCTAACAAACAAAAATTTAAGAAAGGAAGATTATGTGAACAGAAAAGAGAAAGAAAAACAAAAAGAAATAAAAAGAAATAAAGAGGAAAAGAAAGAGAAGAAGAAATATAATTATACACTGACTTATTCAAGATGGTGCCCTTATCTTGATTATTATAGTCTCAACCTCTAGGTCCCTCTAAGCTGTGTGCATTTGTGCATGCACACACATTTTGCAACCAGTGCACAAAAGAAATTGATGTGTGCACAAAAGGTTAGTTGCCTAAAATAATGTAGCAATTAATAATTATACTGATAATTATAAGTATAATAATAATAATATATTATAATTATACTTATTGAAAATAATGTCTTTGCTAATTGTTTCTCTTAACATAAAAATAAGAGATACTTATTGATGTTTTATTTAATGGAACAACAAACTGAACAAAGTAGTTCAAAGTATCAAATAAAATCTTAACTAAATACATTACTTTGTAGAATGCAGTCATACTTGTATTATATTAAAACTAGCATTCTAATGGAAATTATGATGCACCGTCACCCATATAAAAGTTGGGAAAAGGGGGTGAGCAATGAATAAGTTATTTCTCTAGCCTTTTATTGGGCTGTGATCACTAAAAAAGGTCTGAATTTTCAAAAAACAAGCGGGCACATACTAGTGATCAATTTAACATAAACTTACATTGCATTTTGTCACAGGAAAGAAATTTGCATGATTTTTGTGCCCACTGACTACTAAACATTAGAGGGAACATTGGTCAAAACGTTTCAGCAATTGTGCTCTTCAGCCTTCTTCGGGTGTCTGTTGTACTCAGTAACCATGTAGAAATTCAGATCTAACTGTTTATTCAATCCATGGGGGTAGATTGTTCTCATTCCACTGTTCATGTTAGAAGGGGATATCTCGTATTAGTTAATTCTTTTTAGTTAATTCATCCTTGTGATGCCACCTTTGCTCATTCCACTGAATGAGAGTATATGAATTTCACTGCCTGACCCAGGGATTGAACTCACCACCACCAGGTAAATGCAGACACTTGACAAATACTTATATCTACTAGGCCATTGTCTCATAGGACAATCAGGACAGGTCAATGGCCGAAGCATAACTACCAAGACGAGGACACCAGTTCAAAGAAATCAGTGAAATTCAGCTAGTAAGAAGATTGCTTGAAAGCTGAATGATTAAAAGAAAAAGAACTAAAGGGAAGTAGAAAAAAAGGAGTGCAAATAGAATAAGAAGCTTCAGCAAAAGAGAAGAGAAGTGAACCTTCAGCATAAGTAGAAGAAGAAGAAACCGGCCTGGCTGCTGCAGGGTCAAACTCCACTCCTACTTCTATTCCAACTGAAGATGACTACTGCAACTTATATATATATATTGTATATATAATAAATAAAAAAGTATAACATAAATGTTAGTAGATATGTAAGACAGTTTGATTCAGTCAGTAAGGCAGCTGCCTACTTATTACTTGGTCGTGATTTCAAATCACATTAGGGAAATGTTACTTTTAGGGGAGACCGGGGCTAGTTGGAACCCGGGTAAGTCAGACCGCAGGCTTTCATTTGAAACCTAAGGAGTTTTCAGTATTTTGGTCACATGATCGGCTGCCTTCTTGCACCAGAAATCTGGCATGTATTTGTTGCAGATTGGTGAGGTGAGTGCTAAAAAACTGATTTTGATCATTACAAGTAAACTTGCTGAAGATTTGTTTTGATCAGGTTTCAGAGCTAGTGAATGGTATCAACCAGACATGCATAACTGTGAGCAAATCTGTATATCAAGGGTATCATTGGTGAGTGACACTTTTTCTGTCACCCCCACTCTCAAACAAATATGTTTGTGTTAGGGCAAGTTGGTCTCTTTGCCAGGCAAATTCTAGTCCTGCAATGCGAAATATGCGTATATGTCTTATTTCATTTGCTGATAATTAAAATAAGGACTTACTGTGCCAAATTAATGCTAAAGTGTTGCTTTCTTTTCTGGTTGTGTTTGGTCACAAGGAAATGATGCAGATCTGTTATTCTCAAATCATAGTCTAAAGGAATGTAGTGAAATCCTTAAAAACATACAAAAACTGCACTACTAAGCATTCTTGTGAATCGCTTTCTGCTTATTGAAAATGAGGGGCTAACTTGGTCAAGTTGGTCACTGTGTCACTAGGTCAGCTATGAGCCAAACTGTGAGTTATGTTACAACAGTTTTGCCATTTATTGATATCACAAATTTAGGCAAATTTAGACAGGGATGAGGAAGAAAGGCTAAAGAGAGACAGGAAAAAGGAAGAGCGAAGGTTAAAGGTAGCAGATAGTAATTTGCTAACTAGACCCGGTCTCCCTTATATATCGGTTTGGTTTAACTTGACAGGACAGACAAACAGTGAACAGTTTACTCCCTTGAATTAGATTGTTCTTGTTCTTATTGTTACGGTGGGAAAACAAAGTTAACTCCAGACTTGAATTGGAGTTTGACAATAAAGATTTGAAGAAGGGAGAAAAAGAAAAGAGATTTAGGTAGTGTGCAAACGAAGGCAGGAAGGAAGGAGAGAAAGAGAAAGTAAAATGAATTAAATCCTCTCATTTCTTTTCAAATTCAATATGTCTGACACAATGAAAAGTATCTAACATAAATATAATATAGAGCACCAAGCAGATTCATTCATTAAAATAAAACTTCATTATCAACCAGCAGCTGTGGCCATGGTGTTTTCAGGGAGTGGATAACTCTGGTAACACTTGCACATAAAGTAAAGTGCACATTTGAAATTATTTTGTAGATCTGGTTCATCTTGTTATCGTTGAAGTGGGAAGGTTGGTCATATCAAAATATAATGAGGCAATGCAAAAAATAGGGGATATAAAAAATTCAATTTTTATGCAGATTTTTTTTTAAGCTGCACGATCAAAATCTGAAGACAACAAAGCGAATTACTATCTGCTACCTTTAACCTTCACTCTTCCTTTTTCCTGTCTTTCTTTAGCTCTTGGTCTGACCGGCCACAGCTACTAAGACCTGTAGCATTTGTCATCTTATCCTATCCATCTGACAACCTTCTTCCCGGGGCTAACTGACTGAAACTAACATCCAAAATTCAAACATTTCTTTGCCTCCTCTCAGCAAATCAGTGCATAGCACAGTCCCATCGCCAGGGTACAGTGAATGGGGGGGGGGGCATCCATTAAGTCCGGGTGGCCGTGAGTAGAAGTGCCTAATATTGCTTAAAAAAGTGCTAAATCTTTTTTTTAAATAGCTATAAAATGCCAAAAATGGCCAAAACACACCAAAAATATACTAAAAATGGTCAAAAACACGCAAACAAAGGCCAAAATATTTAAGCATACCTGCATTTTTTTGCACTGTAAAGAAGAAACGCATTGAATTTAGTGTGAAAAGCACTAAATTGGCAAACTGGAAGTAGGAAGAAGTGCTTTATGATAATCCAGATGTGAACTTTGTTAGTGCACAGAGACGTATTTCTATTGCACCTGACAGTGTGCCGAATACTCACTAGGTGACAGAAAAATAAAAATTACGAACATTGATTAAGTTACTTACACAATGCCAAGAAAAAACTATACATGTTACTGTTAGCAATTATTACGCACTTTCTTTAAGACTTATTGCTCAATTTAAATATCTTGTTTGAAGATTTAATTTGAGTTATAATTGCAATATCTTTTGCAAATAAAAAAAATATTGCTTCCTTTTTTTCTGGAAATATAGTGAAAAATACTGTCTACAGAAATAATTTTTAGTTGATAATTTTCTACAATCTTTCTTTTATTAATAACACAAAGATTATTACAATACAATTTATAGATTTAGATAAGTTACAGACATTTTAATCAGCACATATTGCTTTTTGCCAAAAGTCTGTGAGAGTTGCTACCAAAAAGAGGTAATGAAAAAGATTTTTTGGTTGTTCAAAGAAAATTTGTAGCACACACATTGTTGACAACGAAGTTGAACGTAAAATAAATGAGTAAGCATAGATTATGGTTTATGTTGTAAAAATTAGCACACTAAAATTTAAAATTAATTCACATCACATTCACCTAAGGCCCACCCTTAGCAACGGGCCTGGCATAGCATTCCCACAAGTTGTCCAAAGCCCTGCTACACCCATATAATGACCCACATTTATTGAGACTTTTCAAACTAAAACTTAAATAGTGAAAGCCATAAAATAGGGTTAAAGATGAACAGAACAAAGACAAAAGTAATGTTCAATAATAAAGTCAGGCAATAAAGCTAGAGAAAAACTATGGAAATGAAATAAGACA
Organism: Architeuthis dux; assembly: GCA_006491835.1. NCBI lineage: Eukaryota > Metazoa > Mollusca > Cephalopoda > Oegopsida > Architeuthidae > Architeuthis > Architeuthis dux. The sequence continues at coordinate 241,914 of VCCN01003514.1, read as the reverse complement.
GCATATAACACTTGGGTGGAAAATATTTGGTATAAATAGAAGCATACTGAAAAGCAAATTGCCAATATGCTTAAAACATAAAGTATACAATCAATGCATGTTGAAAACCAACTCAGAACCGCACAGATGGCAATGGAAAGAGCATTGTTAAGAATTACTCTTAGCAATAGAAAAAGCTCAACATGGATCCAAGAGAGGGCCAGGGTGAAGGATATCGTACAAGTAATTAAGCAACAAAAATGGAGATGGGCAGATGCCCAGATGAAAAACAAACATCAATAGACAGCACAAAGTGTTGGTTTTGTCTCCATTGATTGTTGGTTGATGTAAAACTACTTTCAATAGAATCTCACACTTCAACTCAGAAGTCAGCAAATTTCTTTTCATTGATATTATTTTTTGTTTCACAAATCCATTCCAGCCAATTTCTGAATAATGGGCATTTTTGTCAAGACAAGCATCTTGTCTTCTTCTAGTGGTTCTGCTCTTCTTGCTACCTAAAAAGGTAACCCTGAAACCAACTGATCCACTGAGACTTTTAAAATCTATGGCACAACAACCAAGAAGAAACTTACTTCTAAAATCCACAGCAAGAAAGTGCTCGAAAAAATCTACAACCAAGCTAGATGACCATTAACAGGCAGCCTATATAAAATGCAAGGATTCAAGTACAGGTTTATAATACAGTATACTGTTCAGTTTATTGAGGTTTATTTTTAATAGATTTTAATTGTTAATTTTAATTAGATTTTTAATTTAATGCCTAAAATATGGAATATTGTTCACACAAATAAAAAGGTATTTTTTATTGATATTCCATGGACAATTTTTCATTCCTTTTCTTTTTTCCTCCATCTTTCATTTTGCAGCTAATCTCCCGTGATGGTGAAATTGCTCGTCTGCGTTCACTACTTGAGAAAAGTGAAGCCATGCACCAGAATCTGGAATTTGAATTGTTACGGGCCCGCCAAGACCTGAAGCAGAACTCAGAAAGATTTGCAGAATGGAAAATAGCACTGGAAGCTGAGAATCAGAAATTGAAAGGTAAATAGACTTCATTGCAGTTTTATGTGTAACAGTTTTGATGTCAGTCAGTAAATTAAATCCCTGTTGGAGATAACTGCTCTTGGCCAGAACAGCCTACAACTTCTGATATAATTTCTTAGTATCAATCTCGAATACTTTTTGTTTCACTGAACATACAGATTTACTATATCTTTTTAATTACCATAATTTCCCAAATACACTATGCTCTCAATTATTATAAATTTCTTCTTATTTTTAAGTTTTTGTTTTTGTATCCTTATGTATACTATACACTACACTTTGTGTTCACATGTACAAAATATGATTCAATATTATATCAATAAATATTATGGAAAGACCATTCAAGTTCTATATTTGAAAAATATCAGTGGATTATGTATACATAATGTAAAATCTGCTAATGGTAAATCCACCAAATTTTAATTTGTATAATAAAATATTCTTGACTTGTTTAGATTGTTGTTTGAAAATAGATGTATGTCATTTATGTATAATATATATCTGCACATACACACATATGTATGTGTGTATGTTTACATATATACACATAATTGTAGAAAATTGTGAACAATACCCGGCCTCCATTGCATTTGCGAGAAACTAAAAAGAGGCACTGGACCATCAGTTACTGAAATATTGATGTGGTGTAGCTGGATCTGTGCTGTAGGTAAAATTCATTTGAAAAAAGTATTTAATAACTTTCATTTTCCACAAAATATGTTGCACTCTTCAGAGACTAATCCCAAAGGAATAAGATAGATTTTTACTTGGTGGTAGTAATAAATCTCAGGCAAGTTTAATTCACTATACTTTTTCCTGAGCAAATTGAAAAATACAGCAAGCAAATAAAAAAGTGGAGCGAACAAATTAAAAAATAGCATGAGCAAATTGAAAAATAGAGCAAGCAAATAAAGAAATAGAGCAAGCAAATTAAAAACAATGTCAAGAAAACTGAATTGATGAACATGAATAATCAAATAATTACTGCAAATGTTAATTTTTGAGTTAAATTATTTGAAATTTGTCTCTTAATAAAATTCCTGGATCTTTTTCTTTAGGCCCCAACAAAAGCTAACACTCATAATTCATAGAGAGGAGGGTCGAGTAGGATGGAGAATGAATGTTTGCTGATTGGAGTGGTGACTTTATATCATTCGTAGAAAGGAGGGAAGAATGACTGTTTATCGGTTGCTGATTTTTTGGTAATTTTCTTAGAGAGGGGTTGAGAGTAAAAGGAAGAATGTTTATTTTAAGCGGTGTGTATGTACATTTTTCTGAGATTGTAAAAAAAACTCTAAAAGTCACAAATATCACAAATGAAATTAAACACTATCTGATTTCCATCTATCTAATGTTAGATAGATAATGTTTTTTCAACAGCAATTAATCCACCCATTAGGGCGGCTGGTTAGTCTAGTAAACATCATTCACATATATCTGACAAAATTAATGCAACATTGCTATGTAGATTTCTCTCTGTCAATTTTTCTTTGGCACTCCTAAAGTTAAAATGCACTCACTCTTTTATTATATACTAGCAGATTTACCCAGTGTTGCCTTGAGAAAAATAACTTCAAATATAAAAACACAGGAAAAGAAATGATATTTTATAGAGATTTCATAAAAGGTAAAAACAAAAATTCACCTTGATTTTGATGCCTAAAAGGGAAAAAACTTCCCCACGAATTTTGAGCCCTAAAACTTTCCCCACCCCAAATTTGTCCTCTAAAAAGGGGGAAAATTCCCCCCTCAATTTTGATCCTCATAAGGGAAAAATACCCCCGATTTTGACCCCTAAAACATGAAAAAAGTTTATGCTCCCTACCCCATGAGAAAAGAGTCCCCGATCTGATTTTGACTTCTAAAAGGGAAAAACAAAGTTCCCCCTCGATTTTGACATCTAAAAGGATCAAAAAATCTTCCCCACAAATTTTGACCCCTATAAAGGGAAAAAGAACTTACCCCCCCCCCCGAACTTTGGCCCCCAAAAAGTGAAAAAAATTACGCCCTTATAAGGGAAAAGTCCCCCCAATTTTGACCTGTTAAACGTAAAAAGAGTCCTCTGAGAAAGAAAAGAGTCCCCCCTCCCTCCGTATAAACATATACACTGTTGTCTGCTTTCATAATAAGGAAAGAAAGAAAACCATGCCCATAAGGATGAGAGAAAATTAGGAAGAAGCTTTCTTTATTTGCATCACAATTGAATAATGAAGTAGAATTTAACTTAGAATTTGATCGAAAATAGTGAACAAATTGATTTAAAATGTCTACACTGTTTTAGAAAAAGTTACTAATAACTTTCCAAACAAAAAATTTAAAAAAACATTTACATACGTTGTCTGCTTTCGTATTAAAAACATTTATACTGTAAACATTCTATTTCTCTCTCCCGTAGAAACATTCTCTATTCTCTACCAATACTTTTGAACGCTTACAGATCCTTATTTACGTCACACTCCATCATTTACTGGATATAAAATATGTGTTCAGTCTAGCATTATACATGCATTGGGAATCATCCCCCACTAAAAACTCGATAGTGTTGGAATTTTCAAAAAACAAAATAGCCTATGTTTTATCTTGGGTTTGAGTCAATCTTCATGTGATAATTCAGACCACCTGTGACTTTTAGTTTGGCCTTGATGCTCACTGCAGACATACATACATACAGAGTCACACACTAAAATAGCGACTTTCACATAGTATAATATATTAGATATACACAATTCATTGATTGTTTGATTTTCTCTGATTGATTTCAGAGGATGTTTCTAAACTAAGCAGCCAACTGGGAGAGGTGCACAATAAACTAACTTCCTGTGAACAGAAAGAAAAAGTGTCTACCTTCAAATACAAAACATCAATCTCAGAGAAGGTCTGTCTTCTTAACTGTTCTTAAATATGTGTTTGTCCTTCAGAAAAGATATCTATATTCAGATTGTTCCACTGCCAAAGACCCCCATTTTATATGTTATATGTAAGGAATTGATACTGGTCTGATTTTCTTTTCTCTGCATTTTCAGATTGTTCACTGATGGTGTTAACTATGGAGTTGAAACAATTTATTACAAAATATTAAAATTGTTTTTGAGTACTTTCCATTTCTCAATTTCCACAGTCGTTAAACAACTTCTTAAAGTTTTTAAAAATCTGTAAATCGAGGAGCAGATACCTGAGTACTTGGAAAATAATTTTAATATTTGTAATAAAAAAAATATTAACAAAAACTACCTACCAACTCAAAAAATAATTCTAACTTTTGTAATAAATCATTTTAACTGAATAGTTTGTTTTTAAACTCATTCAACAATAAAGAAGTTAATGAATAAAAGATTATGGAAGTCGAGATGATAAACTGGGTAACTATAAGTTAATCAAATTGAACTATGGAAATAAATTAATTTCCAAACATAATCCAACTTAAAAAAATAATTTTAGTTTTTGTATCCAAGAAATTGTTTGAACTCCATAGTTTGTTTTTGTTGGCACGGAAATGTCGGTGAGCCACTTTTTTTTAAAAACTGCTAATTCAAACGAATCAATGTTAATATAAAGGGAGATGACTCTATTTGCTTCATGCAATTATTGAAGTAAGGGAGATAACATCTACTCATTTATTTTTAAAATTACTGAAAAAAAGGTTATTGGCTTTCACTTTCACTTTGCTAACTTTGTTTTGGGAATTATAACCATACAGTTATCAAATCAAGACAAAAGATTTTCTCTCCTTATATTCAATCCTTCGCTTGTAAAATGTATGATGCCCTAAGAATTTAATTCATTCCCCTAAAAAAAAAGGTTGCTTTGTGTGATAGAATATTGGAGAAAAACCTAAAAGATCTAAGATTTCATAAGCCTCTGGGAATAGAACAAAAATCAGTGAAACACTATAATAACTGAAAGGCTCAATTGGCACTATGTCTATGTGATCATACTTTAGAATAATCCTCAAACACCACTGACATTATTATTATTTACAACTACTAATAAACGCTTAGTTTCATATATGCATTTACTTTCTTTCCTCTTTCTTGGTTTCTTTCACTTTTCTTTCCTTCTTTCTCTTCTTTCTTGCTTTTCTTTTTATTCTCCTTTATTTTCACTACTTTGTTTTGATGTTTGTTTTATATTTGTTTTTCAATCTTTTTTCTTTTTTTGACATTTTTTGTCTTTATTTTTTATCTCTTTCTTTATTCAGTTGTTTTTCATTTTCTCATATTTCTTGTTTTATTCCCTTTCTTCAACAATTTTTATCTTTACTTCTTTATTTCACTTTTCTCGTTCCCATTTTCTTTTTCTTTCCTTTGATTTTTTTCTTCTTTCTCTGTTTCAAATTTGTTTCTTTCCTTCTTTCACTTCTTGTATCTTCATCCTCCTGATCTGGCATATATACCACTCTTTCCACACATCTCACTCACCTAATTCTTCATCCCTCTCTCACTCTCTCTCTCTCTTCATTCTCTTTTTCTTGCTTTTTTCCTTATGTAGTGAAAAAGAAATAAAGTCTGGTGATATCATAAGGTACTTTTGGTTACTGGTAATGATGTGTAGCTCCCCTTTTTCATTTACAATCAGTCTAGTAAAAACTACAACAGCAACACTGTAGCTTATAAAAGCAACCACTGTTCACTCAGACCATGTGCATCAACCATCACTGTGTTGTCAAACTGTTGTTCATTTGTCATTGACCACTGCTGTCAATAATTCTTCAACATTGAGAACAGGTTTGGGCCTCTCTCAAGGTTTATTATCGGTATCCATATTTCTAGATCTAAACATATTGAACCAATGCGGTACAGTTTGCACTTTGGTAATGTTCACTCCAAATGCTTTTTTGACGTTATTAGCAGCTTGAACAATATTATGTCCTAATTTCAAATTGTACTTATAGGGTAGACACTGTAGCTGGCGCCAGTACAGAGATAATTTGAAAAAAATAATTTCACAAAGAACCAGGTGTCCAGAGGTGTTGGATTGGGGTAGGGAGCAGCCAAGCGTCATCGTATGGTGCTTTATGATAAAAAAAACGATGCCCTCAGGGGACAAGGCAGAGCCCTGTACCAGCTTCGCCCAGCCTTGTTTCTTGCTAAAGCGAATTTAAGTAGGTCCAAAAGTCTCCAGGGAGTTCCCGAGAAGGACATTCCTAAGCTGACGGGACTCCAGCTACTCTGCAAGTCAGTAGGCCGACCCCCCAGGGACCTCCCTGGTGGGTATCTGAGTTTCAAGAAAATGGGACTCCAGATTTGATCGTGCAGAAGCTGGGGTCAGAATAACTTGACCTTGTGACACCGGGGTTAATGAAAAACACTTGTTTAACACATATGCATTTCTTTGCTCATATTAAAGAGCCCCAAGACATCAGTCTTGCAAAAACCAACCTTCAGAGTGGTACACAAATTTCTAAGAAAATCTACAACCGGCAAAGGGCAAATTACGGTAAATAGTGAGTGAGTTTTCACCTTCATCTCAAACTTCTATGCTCGAGTTCAATTCATTGAGAACTACGATATAGCCACACCTATAAGCTTTATGAACTTATTCCTTCCTTGTGTATTTGTTGAGTCATTTTGTGTTCAAACGTTACGTATGTGTATATTGTTGATTCTTACTGTTTTAATCGCACTTGTATCTGCCTAAACTCGCGGCTTCATCGTCATATTGCAGTTTTCTACATTCAAACATTATGTGTGTTGATTTACAATGTTTAATTGTACTTATGTATTTCACCTAAATTCGCGGCTTTATCATCGTACTGCATTTTTTATACATACAAACGTTATGTGTGTTGAGTTATGATGTTTTAACTGCATTTGTGTATTTTGCTCGATTCACAGCTTCATCATCGTATTGCAGTTTTCTACATTTTAATGTTATGTATGTTAATTTATGATGTTTAACTGTACTTGTGTATTTTGCCTAATTCACAGCTTTATCATTGTATTGCAGTTTTCGCATTGTACTAAGCATTGTACTAAAGATTGTCTATGTATATCACATTGTACTAAGACTTCAGAGAATAAAGATCGTTTATATACATCAGTAAGAAGCATCAGACCCTTTTACTTCCCTTTCTTCATTGAACAAGTCGGGCTGTTGTTACAGACACCATTGCTGTTAAGGTCTCAAAAGCCTTCAATAATAACAAATTATATCTCTGTTTACATCTGGTAATAATAGTAATTAAGTTGTCTAAAATTCTCAGATAAGGCATTGTCATTATTCAGTTTTGATTAGTAGAAAGAAAAAACTAGTCAAATGATGTTAAGGATGACGATGTATATTGCTTATTTCTGTATATCGTATCCTTAAGATGAGAATGAAAATATTGTTTAGGAATTTTACAAACATATATTATATATAGTACTGGAATTTCTAGCCATAGGGAATCTTAATTCGTAATAATAAGTCCTAAGTAAGTTAAGGTTTGGTAAGTGGTGGAGGGTTTTTCTTTTTAGGGAGAACATTCCAGGTGGGGGTGTCACATGAGGAGTCGGCCATACAGGTGACCTGGTTGGCCGGAGCTGTTGCTAGGGGATGTGTGGATTGGCTAAGATGTGGCCAGGGTTTGGATGTGAATTTTTGAATAGAGAGATTTTTGAGTTAGTTGGAACCAGGGCTTAGTGGTAACACACATGTCAACCTTCCGTCCCTTAGGGGATGGTGGGGGGGAGGGGTCTTAGAAAATAAGCCACCAGCATTGTGGAGAAAATAATTGTCATTTCCTGACCCATTCCTCTTCAAAGTTGCAAACTAACCAGCCCCAACAATTTTTACTGAAGAATTGCAGCAATAAAACCAGCAGCCAATTAAATTTCATCGGGTTTGTCCATTTCTCCACATGGCACTGAAGACTAACATGTAGTAAATAGGTTTATTTATAGAGAAAAAAGAAAAAGGAAAGACAATGCATAAATGTATCTACACATATAATAATTAGTGATGTGTTTTTGTACTCGGTCACGGTAAAGGGTGCAACTAACATAGTAAAATAGAATGTTATGTTATGATGTAGTAAAAATCCTGAATTTAAAGAATAATAAAAAAAAATATTAAAAGTAATAAGAACAAAAACAAAAAAGTTTTTAAAATCCATTTGTGGTCAACAGAATGCTATTCTCCAATGCAAATCTCTATTATCTATGATTATAAAATGCAATGTGTATCCATATATTTCATACCGTCATTTTTTACAGCACAGGTAAACTAGATAATCTAGAAAGGTGTATGGGCCGCTAAGGTTATGGGCTTAAATGACCTTGTCTGTCACCTTCAGGATGTTATCTCTTGATGGAAATTAAAAGATCTGGGACTATGTCAAACAGAAGACTTTTGCTCTCTAAAATACTTTACTTATCTGCATAAGTGAATGTGGCAATAACAGTCATTAATTATCTTAAAATTCTGTTTATTCTAATTGCAACTAGGAAAGTTTCATGTCCCACCTAAGATCTGAAAACGAAAATCTCAAAACTGAAAGGGATCAACTGCAGAACTTAATCAGCAATCATCAAACGTAAGTATGAGCTAAATTTGTCAATTTTTTGTTTTGGATCCTGATATCAGAAATAAGGCCTGAAATCCTTCTTGTAGTAAGATGAGAAGGACAGTGGCTGCTAATGGTCACCATCTACCAAACAAACAAATGAAGGCTCCTCTAGCTGTGGATTTTATTCAACAGAATTTCTGATAGACAAGATGGGAATTAGATGTTAGGTGAGGAAAATAATTATTAAGTTAAAAGAAAAGAGATTAACACAATACAATCAAATAATTTCAAAGTGAATTAAAAACAAACAAGTTCAGGCCCCAAAACTAAGTCTAGAAAGCTTTGTAGCTTTAAACACTAAAGATGTTGCTGAAAAGAAAAAAAAATTATATATATATGTTTTCTCTTTTAATATAGAAAGTTTCATAGTTATATAAGTTTATATTTATATAAGTCTTACAGTGTTAAAGCATTTAAGATGTTACTACAGAAAAGATTTTTAAACTAAAGATCTTACCAGAAATGGTTTTATGTTCTGTTTATTCATTTATTTCATTAATTGTCATGTAAGTCACTAATAACTCTTAATGAGAGAATTTCAGAGGGATTTATGTTTTACACAGAATTAGATTTTATAATACTATAAGTAAAATTTTCTTGTAGGGATCATCAGTTGTTTGCCATGGAACTGTTTTGGTGATTTAAAAACAAAACAGTCATTCTACCTTATATATATACAGGTGCATCTCAAAAGATTAGAATAATGTGGAAAAGTTCATTTTTTTCCGTAATTTAATTAAAAAAATGAAACTTTCATATATTCTAGATTCATTACACATAAAGTGAAATATTTCAAGCCTTTTTTTGTTTTAATTATGATGATTATGACTTACAGCTCATGAAAATCAAAAATCCACTATCACAAAATATTAGAATATTTTGATCAATCAAAAAAAGGATTTACAATACAGAAATGTTGAACTTACGAAAAGTATGTTCATTTATGCACTCAATACTTGGTCGGGGCTCCTTTTGCACAAATTAGTGCATCAATGCGATGTAGCATGGAGGCAATCAGCCAGTGGCACTGCTGAGGTGTTATGGAAGCCCAGGTTGCTTTGATAGTGGCCTTCAGCTCATCTGCATTGTTGGTTCTGGTGTCTCTCATCTTCATCTTGACAATACACTATAGATTCTCTATGGGGTTCAGGTCAGACGAGTTGGCTGGCCAATCAAGCACAGTAATACCATGGTCAGTAAACCAGTTACTAGTAGTTTTGGCACTGTGGGCAGGTGTCAAGTCCTACTGGAAAAGATGGCTGCATTGACTTTGGACTTGATAAAACACAGTGGACCAACACCAGCAGATGACATGGCACCCCAAATCATCACTGACTGTAGAAACTTCACACTGGACTTCAAGCAACTTGGATTATGTGACTCTTCACTCTTCCTCCAGACCCTGGGACTTTGATTTCCAAATGAAATGCAAAATTTACTTGAACCACTGAGCAACAGTCCAGTTCTTTTTCTCCTTAGCCCAGGTAAGACGCTTCTGATGTTGTCTCTGGTTCAGGAGTGGCTTGAAACTAGGAATGCAACACTTGTAGCTCATTTCCTGGACACGTCTTTGCGTAATAGCTCTTGATGCACTGACTCCAGCCTCAGTCCACTTGTGAAGCTCCCCCTTGAATCAGCTTTGCTTGACAATCCTCTCAAGGCTGCAGTCATCCTTCTTACTTATGCACCTTTTCCTACCACACTTTTCCCTTCCAGTCAACTTTCCATGAATATGCTTTGATACAGCACACTGCAAACAGCCAGCCCTTTCAGCAATAACCTTCTGTGGCTTACCCTCCTTGTGGAAGGTGTCAATGAGTGTCTTCTGGACAACTATCAAGTCAGCAGTCTTCCCCATGATTGTGATTGTGTGTACTGAACCAGACTGAGTGAGTCATGGTATGTATACTACATAAATAGTGATTTACGCAAACTCGAAATGGAACATTCTAATATTTTGAGATACGTTTTTTTCTCTTTGATTTAGCTGTAGGCTGAGATTATCGAAATAAAAATTTAAAAAATGCTTGAAACATTTTAGTTTACATGTAATGAGTCTAGAATATATACAATTTTCACTTTCTGAAATAACTGACAAAAAATATTTTAATTTTTTTAATGCATGACGACACACAGTACATTGATACGTTATGCCACACTGCACAAGTCATACAGGAATGATATCAGAAACAAGAAGAAGATTTCACTGGTCAACAAACTCCCCAGATCTCAATCCCATTGTGCATTTATAGGATGTGTTGGACCAACCAGTTCGCTCCATAGAACCTCCATCACATAACTAGTAGCTGTTAAAGAACCTGCTGTTAACATCCTGGCACCAGATCCCACATCAGACACAAGGAAAACCAACATCTTATTAGGCAGGTGGTCATAATGTTTTGGCTCATCAGTGTGTGTGTATGTATATATATATATACACTAAAAGTCTGATTCTGTTTATCTGTTCTTGACCTGAAATGGTGCATTGTAGCCAGAGGTATTGAATTAAGATACCCCTAAA
>VCCN01003514.1:219667-230215 GCA_006491835.1 Architeuthis dux | reverse complement strand
GGTTTGAAGCTATAAAGCTTTCTAGACTATATATATATAATTCAGCTAATAAATATATGTGCAACTGTGGACTTATTGATGCACCCTTGTATATATATCTTCTGAGAATTAATTATTTGATGGCTGCATTTATACTATAAGAAACTCCTTGAGTGCAATGTGTAACCTTTGCTGAAAAATGAGCTATTGTTATTTACTTATGAATCCAAGTTTCTTTTATTCGCTGCTTTCGTATAGAAAAGTAATTTTCATGAAGTATGTGGGTTAATTTGTACATTATCATCATCATTAGCCGTTATAAGTCCACTGCTGGACAAAGGCCTTTCTCATCTCCTTCCATGACAACCTAGATTGTGATCTGCCATGTCTTACCGGCAAGAATCCTACACCAATGAATGTTTTTTTCCTCTCTCCCTTTATAATAAAAACAGTTATAAGCCTTACTTACCTCAATCTTTAGAAGGTTTTCTCCTTTTCTGTGGGTTATCGTAGCATTCCTGTTGGATCATCACCTACTAACGGTCCAACCGCATTGCTTTGTGTGCCTGCGGGCAATGTGCCCTCGAATGTGAGCAGACACTGTCCAAGCAAGACAAAGTCTTGGACATTAAACAAATTAAACAACATGAAGATCTACACCTACAATGTTCGTGGCATAGCTGAGGACTATAGACTAGACCAACTGCAAATGGAATTAGACAACATCAACTGGCACATCGTAGGTATAAGTGAAATTTGTACATTATAGTATTCATTATATACAATGTAGTCAATAATGAATATTTGTTGGACTAAGCCAACCTTAAAGTCATATTTATTGGATATCCAGTGTGGTTTGAACTCACTACCAGTAGCTTATATGACTAGTATGCTAACGACTACACTTTGGTAAGTACTTCATTGGAGTGAAACATTAGAGTGGCTGTGTAAAACATGAGGAAGGAAGACTTAATTTTAAAGTTTTGAGACAGAGAAAATGGGAAAAAAAGATCAATACAGAAAGTGTCTAAGACAGGTTAAAAGAATGAAAACCAGTCAAAGAAATGAAGGTAGTTAAACAAGAAACCTCTGTGAGATATGTGGGAAGAGTTGAAAGGCTTTGAAAAAACAAATGAGGAAAGTTAAAGTTAAAGATTGCAAGATAAACTTCAAAATATTTGGAAAAAGAAAGATATGAATATATGAATGAATTTAACCATCTCTACTTATAATTCCATTATTTTAATTCATATATTTTGAAATGACCTGGTTGTTGTGGTGGTGGCAAGTATATTTCAGTGTTGTTAAAACTTGAGCAAAGGGTCCTATTATTGTAGGAATAATGAATGTGTGGGTCATAACTTGTGACTGTAGTCAATGTGCTTTGGTGAAATGTGTGATGAAGAAAGCATTACATTACCTCAAATTAAACGTCCTCGTGTGTGCATCTGCTGTAAAAGCGGGCATGCGCGCCTGGCCGTAAGATGTAGCCGCTGGTTAATGAATATTTCACACCTATAAGAGGCAAGAAGTAACTCAGGGTTGCATTTCGTAACGGATTCGTGAACGTGTATGTGAGTGAATTCTTCGCAGAGATATTGTCGGAACATAACAGTGTTTGTTGACGGTTTGTTGTTCTTTTTCGCACTCTGCAGTGTACTTCCTGTGACAGTCTACCGGATTGCTTGTTCCGGACTTGTTTAGGCGTGTTTGGTTTTGCACTCCATGAACTCCTGCACACGAACTGTGTCATGTGTCCTGACTCCTTTAGTACGTGTGGTTTCGCACTCTAAGCAAGCTCCTGCATACAAGGTGTGTCATGTGTTTTGACTTTGTTTTCGGGCATCTCAAGTGACCTTAAAAAATTCACAATTTTGGTAGATAGTTTGGTTGGTACAAATAATCACATTATTATCCAGATTAAGTAGATAGGTTAGTATGTATAAATATTTTAGTAGACTTAGTAATTCTAGCATCAACAAAAATAAGGTCAATGACAACTTTTAACAAAAGTTAAAAATAAATCAATAAAAATATTTTTATGGAATAAAGAAAAGAATAATAATTTTAAAAACTGCATTTGTGTTTTGAGGATTTTCTTTTTGTAATAATATGCAAATCTTTAGGTTATTTTTCACCTGAGTCTAATTTCTACCTGAATATTTATCTTCTATTTCTGCCTTGCCCTTTATTTTCAGAGTGACCTTTACTTTCTAGACTATTTTCAATTGATCTTTTCTTTTTCTTTTTCACAGATCAATGCGAGATATGGTCAAAAAGGTTAAAGAAGTTGAAGGTAAGTGAGCAGCTGAAATTCTTTTGGTTCAGTATTTGGAAAATGGTATATTTGCTCTTTTGATAGTATTTAAACTTATCCTCTGTCTTCATAAGAAAATCATAATAAATATGCAATGCTGGTATGGATTGTGTCTTCTCCAGGTAAAACAAATTAAAGACTTCTTGATGGCAATGACCATAGCTCTTGTCGTGCCAAAATAGAGATAATCAGTCAATTAATATCATTATTAACATTGTGCATTGTTAATTGGTAATAAAAAAAGGTCTTGATTTTACATGATTCACTTCTATTGTTTGCAGACGTGAAAGAAAAACTTGGTGAGCAACTGGCACAGACACAACAGGATTTGAGCCTTTATCAAGACCGAGAGGCAACCTTGAAGAGAGATCTTCATGTAAGACCAACCAAAATAAAGAATAAATATCCAGAAACTCAGGCAATAATAATTCAGTGAATGTAAATTATTTGGAAATCCAAATTACAAATTTAAGATACACCAAGAGTGAACTTTAGCAAGGATTACTGATGCAGAATTCTTTTTTCCAGAATTACCTAATATCAAAGAATAGAATCTGTTTCTTTATCTCTTTTTTTTAATAAAAACCACATTTCTAATTTGATTTTAAGATTCTAAGATATCCAATTGAAAAAGATTACTTGAATAATTTCAACATCTTCATGAATGTCTTCATGAAAAATGACATGTTCACTTCTTATTATATCATTAAGTTTTTCAATTTGCCAATTGTTACTTTGGTGAATCCTGGTCACCTATGGTTGAGTCACACCATTTGTACATTAATGACAACACTTATATGTCCAATTATTATATCTGTGGTTGGATGTTAAATCCACATTTTTAGGTGTTATGATTCCAGTGTTGTTACACAGATACAAGATAATTTCTTGTAGCTAATTATGTTGCACGTGAGCTGTTTCCTAAATTATGTTGTCTCTGATACAAAGACTCAGTCTCTGAGCAGTTACACTTGGTTACATTTGGTTTAGTCCATGTAACTCATAATTAGAGCTATGTTTATGACTCTTGTCAGCACAGAAGTTACCCTAACAATAGAATCTCTGAATTCATTTATTACAAACCATCACCCAAGACTGTCAACATAGGTTTCTTCAGTTTTTAAGCGATTCTGCCTGGCTGGCTGGCTATCTATCTAGCTAGCTACCATGCATACAGGCCACACCAATGGAGCTAGAGGGCTGAAAATTTAAACATTTAGTCCTTATTATGTCTAGAAAAAACTTTTTTTGTTTGTTTTTCCCAATACGGTCAATTTACAATGTAAATTTATTCTAAATTGGTCCCTTAGTTTGTGTCTGGCAGCATTCACACGAGAGAAGTAGCTTATTCATTGATCACCCCTTTTTCCACTTTTTTAATTGATCACCCCCAACACATCATGACATTGGTCACGTGACAGTTTCTTTCGCATAAACTAACCAGACCTATTTTTTCTAAATTCATTGAATACTTTATACTAAACAAATTCATATGAAGTTTTAATTTACAAAATACAGCATTTTGTTTTTTCTAAGAAAAATATTTCTCGCTTATCTAACAGTATAGAAACATTAAAATTATTATAAAAATAGCAGTCGAAAAACTTTGAAACCTAAAGGACGAGAGTAACTCTGAAAACTGTACATAATCAAGCAAGAGAGTGCATGTGATCTTTTAATATTTCAATCATATCATCTTTTGGACTTAATGACTGAAAGTGATTCTTGTTTCATTATTTATAAGAGTACATACATGCAAATAGATAAGTAAAATAGAATAAGAGTACATACATGCAAATATATAGGTAAAATAGAATAAGAGTACATACATGCAAATATATAAGTAAAATAGAATAAAGCAGTGATTCCCCAAAGTGTGTGCTGCAGCACCCCAGGGCGCTATGCTTAGCAGCACTGCAGGATATTTGATAATTTCAAGCAATCATAATTTTTAAAAAAAAGAAGTTTTGGATATCAGTGAAAGATGAATATCCTCTGCAAAGTGCTAAAGCTCAGTGAATTCTAATTCCATTTGTGACGACTTATCTCTGTGAAGCTGGGTCTTCTCCATGCAAAACTCAATGTAGAATAGAAAATGAGTGTGGCTGTCTCCAGTTTGATTCCAAAATTTGAGAAACTGTATGGTGAACGACCGGCTCACCGATCCCACTTTTCATAAATTTGAATTACATGATTAATTTTTTTTTTATCTAACTAACCTAATCACATGAATGTAAATCCAATTGTTCAGTATTTTCTGACTTGGGACACCATGAAAAAATCCTTATGCACTAAGGGCATCATGATTCAAAAAAGTTTGGGAACCACTGGAATAAAGGATATAAAGAAGTGGTGGATAGAAGTATAAAATAAAATTAAATTAGCATTCCAAGGGGAATTATGAATCACAGCCACCCATATATGCTGTGTTGGAGGTGTCCAATTAAAAAATTGGAAAAGGGGGTGATCAATGAATAAGTTACTTCTCTTGCCTTTTGTTGGGCTGTGATCACTAAAAAAGGTCTGAATTTTAAAAAAAAACAAGTGGGCTCAAATTAGTGACCAATTTAGCATAAACTTACATTGCATATTTCACCCACCCCCCCCTCTAAAAACCTATTTTCAAAAAACAAAAAAGAATTCATTGAGGGGAGTGTGTGTGCAAAATTTCAAGTTTTTACTATGAACAGTTAGAGCTGGGCAAAGTCTGGATAACCTAAACCCAGCAATATACCATTGTTGTGGGTAGCAGTGATTAATAGTCTGGGTAATGAAGGTGAATATGAATAGAATCTGATCCAACAATTCCCTGTCATAATATTCAGCAGATGTAGTGGTGTGAATAAACATCAAAATGTTATTTTCGTTTAATCAAGTATTGATATGATTAATATTTTAATGTTTATTCTGAGGACAATGAGAATAAACATTGAAATATTGACAAAATTAACCATACTTTCTTGTTTGATAGACAAACATTTTTAAATTACTTTCATTCTTTAACATTGAGTAGATTTAAGTTTACTATTATTCCTCATTTTTCTTTTCAGCAGACAGCATTTGGACGAATCAAATCACTTGAGGGAACAATTGAAGCAGAGCGAGCCTCTCATCTAGAAACTAAATTTAATTCTGAAGTCATTCAGGTGAGTAAGAGAAAATTAATATAACTAGACTGAATACCTGCCCTAATGGGTGGGTAAATTGCTGTCAAAAAAAAAGAATTAAGAAAATAGATAGATAGATAGTTGGAAATCAGAGAGTGTTTAATTAAATTTGTTTTTAAAAGGTGATATTTGTGACTTTTAGTGGGTTTTTTTTACAATCTCGGAAAAATGTTAGATGTACATACACACCACTTATAATGGAAAATAAATAATCATTCTTCCCTTTCCTCTCAGCCCCTCTCTATGAATGATACTAAAGTACTCACTGTTAGCAAGAGCCAATATCTCCCTCTTATCTCCCCTCTTCTCTAAGAATGATACAAAGTCCCTACTCCAATCAGCAGCCAATAAACAGTCATTCTCCCACTTACTCTCCCCTCCTCTCTATGAACAATACAATGTACCCACTGCTTATTGTCATCAGCACCCAGGTCATTCAACTGAAAAAGCGGGCACAAAAAATGAATGTACATTGTAAATCACCATACGTCTCCCCAATATATTTTGGGTGATGATTTTCAAAAACTAATTTGCTAAAAACACATAGAATTCATAGGTTTATGTTGTGTGTTTTTTGTGGTAGGCTGTCACATACAGATGGATGGACAGACAAACTTTTGGTGAATTATAATAAGATTGTTATTAATTTTTTTTTAATCCTGAATATTCAGGATTAACAAGATTGGAGAATAATTTTTGCTTAAGAAATTTGTAATAATTTGTTATTTTAACAGTTTTAATTTGATGGTTTGGAATGGTGGTTTGGATTTCCATATTCAGAGAAGTTCTTTTTAGAATAGTAAAAGAGATGTGTGTGTGTGTAAGCTGATTCTCTGACATGAGTTGAAAGTTGATGGAATTGTTTATTCATTAACAATTGAGTGTTTTGTTGAATTTTGTTTTTGTTATATTCTTATTTTTGTGCATGTCATCATCTCAAGTTACATCTATTCATACAGGATGAAGTGATATGAATAAACATAAAAATATTAACAAAATTCTCTTGATTTTTTTGTCTAACAAATATTGATAATCTATAAGAATATTTGTAAATCACTCTCATTCTCTGCATATTGTGTGTGAACATGTGTATTATAAATAATATATATATAATGTGGCCAGCAATAAATAACACTAAGGCAAACAGGTATATATATCTGCAATCATATAGCCACACATAGAACACACACACAAAAAAAATTAGGGGTTGTCTGGCACATGCATGGATTTCCATTCAGCATCTTTGCAGATCTCACCCTTCATGCTAAGTTATAGAAAAGAGTACACAGTGACATCCTCAGATGGTTTCCACTTGGATCCAATGTGCCTGTCCTAAAATTCTTTCTCATTCAGGACTTCCCATTTTCCGCTACTTTTCAGTTATTCTTCTTCTTTTTTTTAAACAGTCAATCATAATTGTCAACATAGGTTTCTTCAGTTTTTAAGTGATTCTACCTGGCTGGATATCTATCTATGTATGCAGCTAGAGGGCTGCTAATTTAAACATTTAATCCTGATTATGTCTAGAATTTGTTTCTTGAAAATTCTCCGTCAAAATGTTTTTTTTTTTGGGGGGGGGGATTCAATTTACAATGTGAGTTTATGCTAAATTGGTCCCTTAGTTTGTGTCCAGCAGCGTTTATGCTTTTTTTTATTGAAAATTCAGACTTTTTAGTGATCTAACTAGAGGCAAGAAAAGCAACTTATTCATTGATCATCCCGTTTTCCAATTTTTTAATTGATCACCCCCAACACGGCATGCTGCCATTGGTCATGTGACGGTTTCTATTGAAAGACTAACTTTTTTTGTTTGTTGATATCTCTGTCTTTCTCTATCTCTGTCACGCAAGTTGTCCACTGATTGAATACACCTGGGTCTCTTGGGATCTTTTCTACATCAACCATTGTTCTGGAAACACCCTGAATTGTCATATGGGTTCCAGCTGGTGTTTTCTGTTATTCACATGCAAGAATTATATACAGTAGCTGCTGTAGTGTCTCCCAGCGCGTGGGAGTCTCACTGAAAGGGAAAAGGATGAAGCAAAGGAACAAAGGACAAAGACAAATGTGATGCTTACTGATCGCCGTCAGCGAGAGAACTGTTGTGTTCTCGCTTCCGAGCGGTCTTCTTTATTTTTCCCGGTCTCACTTCCGTTTTATGGGTTTGTGGCAAGGGAGGTAACTCGTATTTGCTCCCTTGCATAGATGAGTCCACGCACGGGAAGTGCCTGTGTGGACCCGTACACGTATATATGTTGGATGCGTGCCTCTGTAGCTTGGGTCAGTCCGACATGCTATCGTAGTCCTGCCCAGTGAGAATATTAACACTGGCACCAGTGTCGACTGCAAACGTTATTGGAGTCTTGTTTATATGGGCAGTGATGGAAGGGGTCCTAAAACTTCGGACTCGCCTGCCATTGACCGTAAAAACAGACTCGTCACTGGATGGATATGGGGATGAAGCTCTCTCAGTCGCAGGTCCGGAAATATTTGATGAAATCTTGTTGATGTTGCGCCTGGATGACCGGCAAATCCGTGCAAAATGGTTCATCTTGTAACAGCTTCTACATTCCCTCCCCCTGGCTGGGCGAAAGGGATGTGCTGTTGAGTCTCCACAGTAACGGCAGACGGACGAATTTCGGTCGCCTCGTGGTGGCCGTCTCGCTGAGTCATGGCCGCCTCTGGGCATCTCTGTATTGCTTCTGGTAGCAACATCTGCACTGCTTCGTCTGTAGCTTAGTTGGCCAGATATTGCGTGTACAGCGTGTGTCTCTATCGTTGAGGCCCGTGCGTTCACAAGGTCGGTAGCCCTAGCTTCGTCGAGTACTTGCTTCAGCGTGGAGTTGTCCCTCAGGGCTCTGCGTCTGACCCGCGTGGAAGAACAGCCTTGTAGAATTTGCGCCAGGATTTCCCGTTCTACGTGTGTGAAATCACACATGGCGGCCAAATTCCGGAGACATGTGTGGTATCCGTCTAGGTCTTTTCCGAGGCTGCCTGGATCGTTTGTCTGAATTTTAAAATTTCGAATTTTCGAACTGTTGTGTTCTCGTTTCCGAACAGTCTTCTTTATTTTTCCCCGGTCTGCCTAGCACATGACCGGGGACTCACTTCCGTTTTATGGGTTTGTGGCAAGGGAGGTAACTCGTGGTATTTGCTCCCTTGTGCAGCCTGGCAGGACATCACAGCTGCATATGTATATCTGTCCAAAATATTTTTAACTGCACTGTCACCATTTTTTCTTTCTTGTAGAGATAGATATTAGAATACAGTAAACTGTCACTATAACAAACATTGATATAATGAATTTTGGCTTTAACGAATATGTGGATCCATCCTAACAGACTGAACAAAGTTAAATAAATGTGGCAAACACGTAAACCATAACAAACTTTCTTATTATTTACCGAAGAAGTTAGATTAATGCGGAGAATATGTGGACCATAACATACGTTCTTTAAATGCTGCAAACTACCAAAGTTACTACTTATTTACCGAATCATCGGGTATAACAAACTTTCAGCTTTAACGACAACTCCTCCCCTTAATTAGTCCATTATAGCAAGGGTTTATTGTATGTGATGTGCATATAAAGACACACACAGTAGTTTCACTTGATTTAGGTATATGAATATACTAACTTTTTTACCAGAATATTATATGTAAAATTAACACACATTTTATGCCATTTTAAAGGATGTGTTTTGTCAGGAATGATTTAAATATAATGATACATTTCTCTTTAATTAATATTTTGTCATAAACTTCATCATCAATTAAGTTAAGGACACTGCTCAAAATTAAATTTTACAATTTATTTGTCGATAATAAGATGGAATAAGTAACTTATATTATTTCAATATGGGTAGTTTTAATGGGCAAAACACATAGTTTGTCACCAGAAACTGGAGAGAAGATTGTGAAACTGGATAAGCTTAAGTGGTCAGACAGTCAATAGTTTCTGAAGATAGATGTTCAAAAAGTGCTGCTTACAATGCCATAAAAATCTAGAATACAACTGGTGACTATTTGAATTGGTCCAGATCTTGACAACAGAGAAAGATCGACATATGATTCATGACTTTCAATGAGCAATAGGAAAATGACTGCCATTAATATAATAAGAAGTAAGCTAAAAATATGGTTTTAAAATAAAGGCAACTACCATAAAAAAGCAATTTGGGCTCATGGGACATATGGCCTGCAAAAAAACACAGATTCCCTGAAGAAATAGGTGAATGTACATCCAATTCACCAAAGAGTATAAGGATTAGAACTTGGAACAGCGATATGGAGTGATGAATCAAAATTAACATCTTTGTGTTTGAATGTCAGACATACATTAGAAGAAGAGTAAGTACACCTGCACTGCATTAGAGCATTCACAGAATCTGATTTTATGTTGGGAAATGGTGTTGGTATTTTGTATTGAATTAAGGGAATCATAGATAGTAAGTCTTATCTGGAAATATTGGATACGGTTATGTTACGATACACCCCAAATCATATGGGGCAATCATGGGTTTTTCTGCCAGAAACACATTGCCTGACTCATTAGATTCTACACTGAAGACAATAACGTGCTATGGTTTCTTGTCCAATCTCCAAACCTCATCTCCATTGAGAACTTATGACAAATGATCAAAACTAACATCCAATGCAATGAGCTCACAAACATGAATGATTTCTACAATAACATTGTCAAATATTAGGAAGAAATCCTATTGAAACCAGTACAGAATCTAATTGCATCGTATTTTGTTTACCCAACTAAGTATTAGTGTTTATTCTCACATTTTCTCCCCTATTTGTTTGTTTGTACTTGTTATTTAATAAAAATGACAGATAATTGGAGTGTCCCTAAACTATTTGACCGATGTATTTTTACAAATTAACATTATATTCACGTTAGAATACATATCAATTAAAAAAAAGCAAAAAAACCTTGCTTTAATCTGTATATTGTTTATAGTCGAGTGCATTTATGGTTTGACCCCCCAAAATTGCTTTTTGTAGTATCAGATGTGCTCACTAACATACTAAAAATCTACCAAAGTCTGACCACTGGAAAGGTGTAATTTTCAAGAT
>VCCN01003514.1:206752-217925 GCA_006491835.1 Architeuthis dux | reverse complement strand
GTGGCTAGTTTGGCTCACCCGTTGCCAGTGTTTTCTGGTGAGAATTTGAAATTGGTGCTACCTTATTTGGTATATTCGGTAGATCCCTGTATATCTACAGGGGGTCTCTATGGTCCACGCCGTCTCAGACGGTACTCTCTCTCTCTCTATATATATATATATATATAGGAATGAAGTAAGATATTCTACATATATCTATACTATCTCAAACTTCAAAACTGTACCATAATCAGATGTAATTTATGCATTCAGTTTGCAGGTATCAAACTACCTCTGGCAAATAAGGTTTGAACCATCCTTTTCACTGACTCATCATTTAGAAGTATAGATATAGATGAAGAGCTGATTACTCTATGACAGAGCTTGATCACTGTCTCCCAGGTAAATTCAGTTTTATTAATGAGTCACCTTGGCTCAAACAGTACCAAGATGATTACCTAATATCTCAAGTGCTAATTACTTATCCACTCAAATACTCTTTATGCCTCTTTATCAGGTAGAATAATAAAGATTAAGAGATCTGGGGCTTTATTGACCTGGTTAATAATGCTTGCAACTCAGACTTACTTGAGAGGGAAGGCATTTCATTCTATAGTTTAAAGGCATTTTATAACTATAGCTTAAAGCAAAGAAGATTAAAAGAATCCCCCAAATATTTGTTAATAAAAAGAAAAATATGATAAATTTTGTGAATATTTCTATATTTATCACATCAATTTCAGCAGAGTTTAACCAAAGTGATATTATTGCAATCATGTTAGCCAGGAGAGAAGATACATAACAAGTGGTAGACTGGTAAACAAATAAATTCAAGAATAATAGTCTATAAAGTCATAAATAACATTAATATTAGTCCTTAATATTGCTGCAAGAAGGAAACTGAATTCATTTATTTATGTATTGATATTATAGTTCTCAGTTACAGATAACTTTTATCATAAATCAAAGATTATTAGTTATATTCATTCATTGGTATTTAAATCCTACAGAACACCAAGAAAAATAAACCATAAATGTTAACTGATTGCCTCTATATTATAATGATACAATTTCTGTATCAGTTTGTTTGCATGTTTGTTACTGTGACACAGTTAAAACGGCACACCATAGTGAGATTTTCTTGAGCGCAATACCACTAAAATACTCTAACTTGGAGAATAAAGCCGTTTCCAGTTCAATTTGCAACTTAATAATAGTATAGGGTCACTCAACCCAATGCTCTATATCGGTGGTTCCCAAACTTTTTTTCTCTGGGTCACATTTTCGGGATAAAAATTTGCTCACGCAACACCAAATTCTTTTTATTAATCAGAAATACATTTTTTTTAAAAATCTCTTAGCATTGCTTGATTCATAACATAGACCACATCTACTTTATAATATCATCATGGGACATCCAAAAAAGGATAAAACATAAAAACATGATTCATACCTATAATATACAGTACTTATAGACGAACATCTTACATATGTAACCGTAAGTAATTATACAAACTCAATGAGAGGTGTGAGCTTGTTTTTGCTGGGTAATCTCATTTATATTAAGTCTGAAGAGAGATGGCATGACATCTGGAAACTTCTACAAGCTTCTATACAAGAATGTTTAAATGTTACTTTAATCGTCCTTGAATCTTCCTGCCACACTTGCCATTCTCTCTCCCCGCTTTGGGAACCACTGATCTATATTAGGATCTGATTTCTCAATGGAGATAACAGGTATATTAAATATTATTAAATAATTATACTATAAATTCTATAAATAGAAATGATTGAAATCGAGCTTAAAAGCTGCAGAAGGTGGCCTTAAACAAGTTTACATAAAAAAGGTTTTTAAAATTCTGTTTATAATTAAATATTATATATGTAACAATGATGTTTCTGTTATATAATTAAATATTGTATATGTAACAACAACGTTTAAAAAGAAGACATTAAAAATGAACACTCCAGCATCAGTGATGTTTTAAATAGATCATTAAGACTATTCACCAGATGCCACATTCTTTTGAAGAAGGCTAGAGAATCTACCTGTTGATATGTTTTGATAAAAGTAACAAAGATGAGGATACACATTCAAGTAAACTCAAGTAGACTGTTCAACATGAAATTGCTGATTTTGTCCTAATCTTGATATTTTCCTATTTTTGAAAAAGATATTTTATTTTTAAATAATATACTATTTGTTGATGCTTCAGTAAAAACTTTGTTTTATTCTATAAATTTTTATAATAGCTTTTCCAAAAATCTCAATCAAAGAACTTGCAGCAAACTTCAGGGTATCAATTGGAACCATTTGAGTAAAAAGTTTGATAAATAGGTTTCATTTCAATTGAATGAAGAACAAAACATTAGATGTATAAATCATGTTCAACTCTATGAAATTGATCCATTTTGGCATCATATCATTACTTTTAATGATAAATAGATTTTGAATTAGTATAATAATCAAAGAAGATCTGCACAATATTAGAACCAAAACTATTTTGTCATTCCTGGAAAATTATGATGAACATTTAGTGGAACATGAGTGGTTTGTCACATAATAGCATCTTACAAAATGGCCAGACAGTTAATGCACATAGATGTGAAGATCAGCTTGAAATAGTTTTGTGAATAGAAATCTTGCTGCATGTTAACACCCACTTCCATGTTGAAAAAATGATGTTACTGAAGTTAAATCAGTTCAAAATGGAAACTTTATTGCATTCTATTCATTCACCTGACTCCTCTCCTATGATTTATCATATTTTCATAGCATCTGAACCAATTCTTTACAGGAAAATATTTCTCCAAACAGGACCAAACTGGAAAAGCTTTTAACAAATTTATCAGTTCTTTGATTGAAGAATACTTTATGAAAAATGATACCTCATCTCAGAAATTCAGACAATTATTAGACCTGAATTTCCAATTCGATGGTTAGGGTTATATATATATATATGTATATGTATATGTATATGTGTGTGTGTGTTTTACTGAATCAGATTAATTGCATTTCTGATATTTCGTCAGCTGATAGTCTGGCACCTCTTTGAGTCCAGAACAAATTCCAAGAAAGCAGTCAAAACTAGTTCACATGGCAGCCACACAAGTCTCTTATATTCACTTTAAATGTTTACACTACACATGTGGCTGTTCTATGAAACTTTTACTTTATTTTGATGCTTACATTTAAGCCTAGAAATGGGTTTAAAAAAAGATTAACTGTCAATCGTAATGTAAAATGTAAACCTATCAGTCCAAGGAAAAGTCAAACTTTATGATGTATAATTGAATTCATATTACTTGACCGTAGTTGCTCCTACAAAATTGGTAAGCCTTTGAAATTTCAGATACTTGAAAAAATACTGACCTATTTCCATAAAATTGATGTTTGAAATGTACAGCCTTTCTCACTCTCTGTTTGTACAGCTTCATGTTCAAGACCTGGAGAAGGCTTTAGAGATGGAACAGACAACAAATAAAGAATCGAAAAAGAGTTTCAATCAGGTCAACAAACAACTCAGGTATTTTGTGAACCAATTTTTTCTCTTCTTTTGGTATAAAATATAACAATTCTTCAAACTTTCCTGCAGTTACATTTTCAAACACAACAAATTATCAGGATATATTTTGCATTCTTTGTTTTTCTTTAATTATTTATTCCTCTGAGCTTTTAATAACTTACCAATGACTTCAAAGTGGTCTCAAGTTAAACTGGCCTATGCTCCTCAAACATTAGGTCCTACCGAATACGGTTTTCTGACGAGTCCAATGGAAATAATACAGATGGGCTAAATTCTTTTATTTCCACAGCCATAATTATAAAAAATCAATCATCTTAATTTGTGCATCAAGGATAATACAATTCTTTATGTTAAACAGAGAACTGAAGGTAGTAAATGGTTTGTCTACTGGTCTTGCAAGCCATTGAGAGTGAGTTTGACTTTTGCCATGTGTCTTAGAAATGCAACCACCAACCAAAATTGTACAGTTCTACAAATACTTATTGACTGAAAGGTTCACAGCCTAAGACCTTGACATTTGGTGACTCATTTTTAATGACAATATTCCCAAATACTGATTAGATAAAAAGACAAATATTACATTTTGAAGCACAAATGAAAGTGATTGATTTTTATAAACATGGCCAGGATAATAAAAAATAAGTTTCTATGTATTATTTCCATTATTGCTCACCTGTTTTCTTCATTTTGGTAGGGTTCAATGAAGTCTTGGGAGCATAACACTTGGTTTTGCTTCTGACACTGAAGCCTACTTTCAAAAGCTTAAATGGTTTAAAGAAATAATAAAAATAAAATTGATCACATGAACAAACAAAACTTGGGGCAACTTAAGACAAAGCAATATAAGGATGTAATGCAGCAAAATGTCTTTCATCAAAAACACAACTCAAGTGTGACCCCTGTTTCTTTTTTTATGCAATACATTGACTCAAACTATGGTTTGTTAAGCATTTAAAGAAAAGAAGAAAACAACTAGAATCAGTTTTTAGTCTAGATTTCCAAATCTGGCCCCCAAGCTTCATTTCATCTGGCCTGCCGACTCCATTGAATACTTACTGTTGCATACAAAAATTGTTTTCCATATCTATTTTGGCCAATGAACAATAAAATTCAGTATTGAAAACTAGAGCAAAAGTCTCATTTTTGCAGTGGCCTCAATCAAATCAGTTTTGTAGTTAAAAATGTATTAACACTATGTATTCCTGCTGTTGTATTAATATTTGCAAAATGTAAACCATAATTAAACAATATTTTACTGAATAGTGTGTTCATGTGTCTATAATTTCTTCAAACTGAAATATGCAGCTGAGCTCTACTTTATGTTGTGTATTGATCTAAGCTGAGCCAAAAATATACCTGTCCACTTGGTTGTTCAGGTCACTGCTTGTCTATAACATTGGTGGTAGGTTAAACTTCACTGTGAAATTGGTTATTCTGTGAAGTCTATAAACCTATCAACATAAGAGCTGGAGTAAAGAGTGCATTGGCTACCTGCTCACCTCTAGGTCTCTCTATTAATTTGCCTCACATATTTTACTCACCTTGAGACTGAGAACTTGTTCATTAAATCTGCATCTTATTCTCTCTTGGGTGTTTCACTTTTTATTGATACCTCTCTCTCTCTCTCTCTCTCTCTCTCTCTCTCTCTCTCTCTCTCTCTCTCTCTCTCTCTCTCTCTCTATTTTTTCTATTTTTTGCAATTTATTCCAACATCTTTTCATCAGCTCATCCACCACAGCAACAAATTATACACACACTACAAATATGAACTCAACAGCTGCTTTTTCCACTAATACAATTATTTCTACTAATTAGGATAGAACTTTCATACACACATACATATCTGTATAGTTTCTTACTTCACATTGTCATAAAAAAGAGCCATTTGCTTATCTTTGATTGCCTCATGAGGTGACAGGTTTCATGTATTGAATCATTTTGGTTGCAGTTCACTACTGCAGAGTTAATAGCATCATAGCAGGCTTTCAGTGTTGTTTTTTTGATAGAGTGTTTCTTGTCACTGCTGTGGCTTGTGCTCGTGATGGAGTTGATTGCCCAGGATATATTGGGAGTAAATGATGGTTTGCCTATAAGTGATTTTATGGATCCTTACTACCAGGGTGCATGGTATGAGGTGCATTGTTGTTTGAAAAGATTAGTATCTTGGACAAGGAGGAATTTGAATCCCACCAAAAGGCAAAGCCTGCAATTATGGAAAAATATCATTATTAGTGTATGGTTAATGGAAGAAAATGTTCAGGCTATGAAGAGGGCTTGGAGTCTTATTATACAATGAGTTCTGTTCTGTTCTTATATGGTACATCACTAGCAGTCAGTTTGTTTTCATTAAGAATCTGTATATTTCAGACACACAAGAAAGTGTCTCCTTGAAGCTACTAGAAATAAACTGTGGGGAGGCTAATAGAAATCTCTCCAACAAAGTGGAATTTTATAAAGAAAGAGAAAATCCAAAAATATCTTTCTTCCTAAAACAAATATTAATGTTGTTTGACGGCACTGCACATTAGCAAGTCATATTCAATTTTATTTCCAACTGAAATCAGAAACTGCTTCAAGTTTGTTATAGTGATCATATTTTAAGGCACATGATTGAAAGTCAACCAACAAAATCTGGTGATACTGTTGGAATACTCTGGATTAATGGTAATGATGCTTCAGCATGGACACCATACCTGAACCCAGGATCATCTAATGAATACTGTGTTAGGTACACTACAGCAGATGCTTTTCAGCAGTATGTATATAAATATATCTGTGTGTTATCTACATTGTGTATATCTATTTATGTAGGTGGTAAATACAGGTGTGTATTTATAATATATATGTATAAATATACATGTAAGCAATGAGAACATGAATGTAGATAATCAAATTTCAATTAAGAGACACATATTGTAGGTGATTTGATGTTCATTTCCTAAGAGCATTATGAATGAAATGGAGTTTTTCTGCCTATTTATAGGAGTGCGTATATGTAAAATGAGAAAAAAAAGTCTGGTTATTCACTTAATAGAAACCATCACTTAACCAACATTTTTGGGCGGCATGCCATGTTGGGGGTGATCAATTAAAAAAATTGGGAAAAGGGATGATCAATGAATAAGTTACTTCTCCCGCCGTTTGTTGGGCTGTGATCATAAAAAAATCTACATTTTCAACAAAAAAAAAGAACATGAACACTGCTGGATACAAAATAAGGGATCAATTTATTATAAACTTACATTGTAAATTGATCCCTACTAATTGGGGGTGGGGTCAAAAAATGTCATTCTAGGCATAATAAGGAGTAAATATTTGAATTTCCAGCCCTCTAGTTCCATTGGTGCAGCTTGTACATGTGATGCATACATAACCAGCCAGCATAATAACTTAAAAACTGAAGAAACCTATGGTGACAGTTTTGGTTGACAGTTTCTAATATACAAATGAAATCAAACTGAACAAAAACCCTAGTGAATAGAAGTACAGAGCTTAGAAAAGGCAAAGTGGTTAGAAGATAAAAACACTTAAGAGATGCTAAGTACAACAGCACAGAACATTATAAGTAATACTGATTTTCATGCTATAACCGGAATCGCATAATAATTTCCTTTGTATAATGTTAATTATAACATATGACTATGTATTTCTCTTGACAGAATTTTAATTTCATTTTGATCACAAGATTTTCAGCATGTTCTTAAAATATACCGTAGAATGGGACAATTGAGAAAACCGTGAGGCAATTGAGAGAAGCATTCATTATTAATCAGTATATTTACTGTATATATTGTTTAGAGTATGCCACTAGCCTTTAGGTGTTAATCTATGTAAGTTAAAATAATTTCATTGTACAAAATTCTTAAAATTTTATTAAATTAAATTTTGTTCTATTTTCAGCAAAATCCAAGCTTTCCCCAGGTATAACCATTAAATGATAAAATCCTGAATTTGAATCACTGATAGTATATACTTAGAGAAATAGCTTGGGCTACTAAAACCTCAGGTGTGTTAACTAGTACTTTATTACTGACCATATTTTTAAGGTGGGGGAGAACAACCTTAGAGTTTAAAGAGAGACTAGCATCTTGTAAGAAAATGAATGTTGCACCAGGTAGGAGTGTGTCACTTGCTGACTTGGAAGAGCAAGGTCCATCAAGTAGTGGCACAAGACAAAGACATGTGCAAAATCCCTTAATTTTGCAGAAGCTGACTCATTAGATGATAATCATGTAGAACAATTCATTTCAGATACCTCAGTAAGAGATCTATTAAGTTGTCCCACATGAAATGGCCACTTATGAAAAGAAAAATATGGCGACACCCGAACATTCTTTTGGAAATCTGTAAATTTTGAGCAAGAGTTTGAACAATTGTCCTTGTATCAGTTTCCACAACATCCCTTAAAGTCTCATCATCAACAACTGATTGATGTCATCCTCAAGGGTCATTATCCAGGCTCATATCTCTAGAATGAAATTTGTGAAAGCAATGTTGCACTGTTCATTCTGAACAAGTACCCATTCCAAATGCAAAATTGCTGTTCTTGAGAGCTTGAACAGCATTTTTACCAAGTTTGAACTCATACAAAAATAATAGTCTGATTTCCTTTGAGGATAGCATCTGCAAGAGTGAGGGATTATCTTATTAAAACTGATATGATGAATCATATAGTACATATATTAAAAACTATTTAATTTGTAAGTCTGCTGAAAATAAAAGATTTTCAACATTTAACTTAACTTTTGGTGAACCTGAAAATTTTAGAACCTGAAAGATTTGTTCTCAATTACTCCATTCTATGGTACTTAAGCTAAAAGGTGTTATTCAGTGAAAACCTTATATTGAATATATTCTGACAAAGTGCAAATATACTGATTTTTGTTTGTTTTTTGTCAAAGGAAAAGGAGTATTTAAAGGAAACTGCTTCTTCATGCTCTACAATTTGCTGAATAGAAGTAACAAAACTGGAGTTATTTAGTTGAAAAATGTGTTCCTTTGACTTTTTCTTTTTCTCAGTTTCCCTTACTTCTATCCACACTTTCCACTGATTCTCCTTTTCTCTTTTTTTACTTTCTCTTTACCTCTACTTTATTCTTTCTACATTTTCTTTTTATCCACTTTCTTTATCTCCGTTTTTCCTTCTTGTTTTTTCTTTCCTTTTCTCCTACTGCTCACCTTCAATCTACCTTTCTTCTTCCTGTTTATTTCTATATTTCTCATGTTTCTTCCACATATTATTGTTTTGTCAGTGCTGCCCTTTCTGAAATACTTCCTTACTCTCTCTCTCTCTGCTATTAGAAACCGTCAGCTAAAACTGTCACCAAAACTGTCAACATAGGTTTCTTCATTTTTCTCTATGTATCTATCATGCATATAGGCCACACCAATCAAACTAGGGGGCTGAAAATTTACTCCTTATCATGTCTAGAAAAACGTTTTTTTTGTTTTTTTTAAATTCTGCACCCCATTTGAAGGGTTCAATTTGCAATCTAAATTTATGCTAATTGATGCCTTAGTTTGCATTTGGGCTTGTTTTTTGAAAATTCAGACTTTTTTAATGATCACTGCCCAACAAAAAGCGAGAGAAGTAGCTTTTTTCCAATTTATTAATTGATCACCTCCAACATGGCATGCAGCCAAAAGACGTTGGTTACGTGACAGTTTCTATTGAGTGCATTATGATTTAATTTGTTCTATTTTGACAGGAAAGTTGATAGTGGAAGTACTTCAAAATTTCCCAACCATAAAGAATAAAACAAGAATTATTTTTGTGTAATGTCTTCTGTTTTTAACTCAAATTTATACATTTCAGAAATGTATGAGAGGATGAATATTGGCTTTTGTGGGAGTCTGTATGCTAAATATGTTTGTGTGTCTTGTTTGCATATGAATGTGCATGTGTGTTTATGTCATTACATGGTGACACCATTTAGCAATATATATAAATCTGATGATGACTTAATTTATTTGGACTAATATATTTCTTCATCTTTATCCAATGTCTTCAGCTGGCCAACTCTCCAACCCTCATCAAATGAATCTGGGAACTTGAATGCAATCCTTTACTTGTTTCATGGCAGCCATACTAACTAAAAATATCAAGAGGTTGTACTCAAATTGGCTAAGCCAAATAAATATGGACTGAAAATCCGAAACTTTAAAATAAAAATAATGAAACATCAGAAAATAGAAGAGATGAAGTGGTTCTGAATTCTAGTTACCAAATAGAAGTGATATCTGTGGAAGGACATCAATGCAGACATCTTTGTTTCCCATCCCACCACTTAGTATGGAATGACACATGGGAAGAGGGAAGAAGACAATGGCATCCATGGTTTCCTCATTATACTCTAATGCTTGAGAAGAATTGAGATTATATTTGGAAAATGGTGACTTCTAAAGACTAAAGACACTCTGATCCTCTTTTCCTTTTTTCATTCCAGAGAATTGCAGGCAATACATGAAGAAGAGAAGGCAATGGCATATAAATACAAAAGTGACATGCTCAGGTTTGGAAAACCACTTTCTCATTATTCTTTTTCTCTTCAGCAAACAGATAATAACAGTTGACATTCATCTTATTTTGATAATTTAAATTTTACAAATATAAAACTGTAAAGTATAATGTGCTCTTTTTTTTAATAACTATTATGCCTCAGACATAATATGTGTTTTTGTAAAAGTTTTATTATCATTTAAGAATTATTAAGCAGAGTGAAAACCATAACAAAGAATTATTTTATAAAGAACTTGTTTCAATCCATATATACATTCACGCATGCATGTATTAGGTTGATGCAAAAGTCCCCAGCACCATCTTACACATCTCTTTATTACTTGTGAAACTGTAGTACATCATTCTCAAGCCTTAAGCAAAAATGTTGAAGCTAAGAAAATGGTGTTCACCAGAATGTATGGAAATGAACATCAGTTAGCATTTCATCATTTTTCTCTTTTGGCTGAGAGAAACGATGAAAATTTGAAAATCGGATAGATGATGTTGATAAATAGTTCTGGTTACCTCTGCTATATTAGCTTTTCTCTTCTTGCAGAAAAGGGCAATGCAAACTTGACTGATGTCTGATAGATGATGTTGACAAATAGTTCTGGTTAACTCTTTTATTTCAGCTTTTCTCTTCTTGCATAGCCTGAATGAAACTTTAAATGTTAGATATTTATCATGCAGATTTCTTTCTCTTTTTTAGACTGCAAGAACAGTTTTCAAATGTTCAGAATAAACTGACCTCTGATGCCAATGACAAAAAATCAGTCATCCAAACCATGTCAAAAGAATTAGAGATGCACTTGCGCAATTTCAATAAACTCAAAGATGAACTTGGCAAGGTCAGTTCCTATGGATTCTTTAAGTTTGTCTACCAAATTTAACAAAAAGGATTCTACTGAGATTTGGTAGAAAGTATGTTTGGTTGGTTGTTTAGACATAGTGTAAAATGATGTCAGAAATCAATTCGGGACAACATTTGTCATTGGCAAAGATTTTGCCAGTCCACCATCCGTCTCCCGGCTTACTTTGAAAAGCAGTTTTAAAGCTTATGAAACATTCCAGATTAGTAAATAACATGCAGTACTAATACTAGTTTGATCAAATATGCTCATCAAACCCAACCAGTATATATTTCACTCTTCTCCTTTATACATACACA